>SJYA01005112.1:0-28256 GCA_006410615.1 Neotragus moschatus
GACTCGATGGGTGTGAGTCTGAGTGACCTCCGGGAGTTGGTGATGGACAGGGAGGCCTGGCGTGCTGCGATTCATGGGGCCGCAAAGAGTCGGACACGACTGAGCAACTGAACTAAACTGAACTGGGACAGTGTCATACTGGCAGATCCATAATTCTGCCTCTATCTTAAGCTCCAAAGTAAATAACTTGCGCATTACTTGCTATCTCTACACAAGAGCGTCTGGCTCCTGTGAACTGAGTCTTAGAAATAAAATTGTGTTGGAAATAGAGTGATACGTGCATTTGAATCTGGCAGAAGCACTTTAGAAACAGACAGCACCCTTATGGGACGAGAGGAGTAGAGGCGTGTTCTCTTCGCCTCTTCTGAATTAAAGGAATTTCATTGAGGTCATGGGCTTCCCTTCAAGCCTGGGTTTCTACTCTCAGTCCATCTCCCTTTGTTGCTCTCATTTGCATATGATCTCAGTTGTAGGGTGTAAATCAGAGAAGAGAGCCTGCTGTTGCCTTTGAATCTTTCACAAGGTAACTGAAGAAAAGAATGAATTTTTAGATTATTCTCTCACTAACCATGTGTGGTCTTCCCAGGTGGCGCGAGTGGTGAAGAATCCACCTGCCAGGCAGGAGACATAAGAGATGTGGGTTTGATCCCTGGTTGGGGAAGATCCCCTGGAGGAGGGCATGGCCACCCACTCCAGTGTTCTTGCCTGGCGAATCCCATGGACAGAGGAGCCTGGCGGGCAACAGTTCATGGGGTCTCAAGAGTCAGACACGACTGAAGTGACTGAGTAGGCAGGCATGCACCCAAGTCTGCCCCCATGTTAAATAGTATCTACTTGACTCTGTACAGTCTAGACTGTTTACACTTGTTAGCAGGCAGGGCAGGTCTCCTGGATCTTTGCGGCTGGGAGGTGTGACGTCAGTTTCTCCTCCAATAGGGTTTGGAGAGAGCTGGAGCCACAGGTCGGGAACAAGGGCGGGCAGTAGGAAGCGGCCGTAGAAGCGGCTGTACTGTCCCCTCACCCGGTACCAGTCTCAGAACGGCAGCACATTCGGCTCCCAGGGTAAAGGCAGGTGTTTTGCTTTAATTAAGACCAACAAAGGCTTTTCTGTTCTCAATAGGCTTATATTTTTAGACACTAAGGTAAGGAGGAAAAGAACATTATCCCATTCTGTGCACAAAAATAAAGCTTCAGCGAGAGCTGCATAATTAAGAACGGAAAGGGGGGGAATGCAATTCAATTAAAAGTGACAGAATAATACACGGAATCGATGGCTTTATTTGGTGTTCAATGATGATACTGTTTTCATTTTATTATAAATGAGTCATAACCAGCTTTGCCTTAGTTTAACTGCATTCCGTACAGAGTAAACTGAAGGATGCAATTTGCAGTAGGCTCATCAATTAAAAAGAGGTTTATTTAAGATAAATTGATTTATTAAATTTAAGATAAATTGATCCCTGAGACAGAAACTACATTTTTCCCATTCCAATATATAAGTTTACTGGAATGATGAAAAAAAATTTTAGGCAGGTGGCGGCGGGAGAGAGGCATTGGTGGGGGAGATGTGGAGCAATGTGCAAAGGACAAAGCCTGATTTCAAAGAAAAAAATACAATGATAGTAAGTATGTTTTCCAGTGGAGAAAATGATACAACAGTATATATTTGATCTGGTGAGCCGAACAAAACACGATGAGATTTTAGACGGGAGAGGAAATGCTAGATTGAACAGCCTGTATGCAATGAATCATGGTATTGGCACCAAATCGAGTGGAACAGAGAGAGCATTGCTATATACGGCCATAAAGCCATAGAGATTTTAAAACTGGGACATGGGACCCTCAGAAAGCGGAAGGGAGGCGAGTGTTAGACTATTGAGTACGCCGTGTGTCAGTGGTGGAATGCAGAGCATTTTGCTGTCAGGCGCTTTAATCAGAGACAGCCTCTCAGATGCTCTACCCAGTAGGCTGGGTTCATCGCCAGCGCCCTCTGAACGCGGCTGAGGCCTTGCTGTGAGTTAGCCATGAACACCGAATCAAGGCGGGGTCCGGAGCCGACATGGTGGTCACTGCAGACAGTGGTATCTGTAGTCAGATAGTTGTGATAAGAGTTTTACATTCCTCATGCTTGACTCTTGCCTGGAAAATCCCATGGATGGAGGAGAGGAACCTGGTAGGCTGCAGTCCATGGGGTCGCAAAGAATCAGACACGACTGAATGACTTCACTTTCACTTTTCACTTTCATGCACTGGAGAAGGAAATGGCAACCCACTCCAGTGTTCTTGCCTGGAAAATCCCGGGATGGGGGAGCCTGGTGGGCTGCCGTCTATGGGGTCACACAGAGTCAGACACGACTGAAACGACTTAGCAGCAGCAGCAGCAGCATGCTTGACTAAATTTCAGTCCTCCTATGTAAACCAACAGATTAAAGCACTTTTAACTGCTCTGCTCTCCTCAAGAGCTGATAATAGCTTGAATCTGGGAAAAGAGTAATATTTCTTCTCGTCAGAGAGTCAAAGGGGACATCCTGCCCTCCTTGAAGGACGAGTACTAGGGCGTGCTTATGTAGACTCGATTTTCACCTAGGAATTCTCCTGCCTGAAGAATTCTGTGGACAGAGGGGAGAGAAGTATTTCCTGGAATGTGGGGAGTTTGCAGGGGGAGGGAAAGTGTATGGGGGAGGGCAGAGTGTTGGCGGGTCCCAGGAAAAGTCGTCGGGGCAGAGCCAACCACCCAGAAACTCGAAGACGCTGAAATCAGGGGCGATCTCGTCCCTGCATCGTGGGAAGATGCCCACAGAAGCAGCAACAGCTGGCAGCATAATGGGCAAATGGGCTCATGGGTCGCTTCACGGAGATTCTGGTGCCCCAGCCTGGCACCAAGGCCCAAGCACGTCCTGGATCCCAGGCATGTGAACTGCAGAGAGATGGCCAGTTTTGAAGGGGTCGTGCAGAGAGCCAGAAAGGAGTGTCTTGGGGAGGCTTCATGTAGAAAAATGGCAGGTGCCCTTAGCAGTGCCTAGCTCTACTGTGAAAGCTCTCCCTGTCCTCCGAAAGCTAGGCCAGCCCCAGGAACAGTGGAGTTGCTGGCTGCCGGGGATTAACTGCCTGCCACCCCCAGAATGGAGACTCAGAAAGGAAGTGGGTAAAGGAACACTAAGGCTGCCCACCTGAATGTGTGCAGCGAGCCTCCTACTTGTTTCTTGGGAGGCCCTTCTGGGTCTGGCAAATATTCTCAGCACAGATTTTATCACAAACTCTAGTTTGTACAGGAGCTTCCCTAATGGCTCAGGTGGTAAAGAATCGTTGTGCAATGCAAGAGACTGGGGTTTGATCACTGGGTTGGGGAGTCCTCTGGAGAAGGGAATGGCTACCCACTCCAGTATTCTTGCCTGGGAAATCCCACGGAGAGGAGCCTGGTGGGCTACAGTCCATGGGGTCACAAAGAGTCGAACATGACTTAGCAACTAACACTTTCACTCTCAGAGTTTGCACAAATCCTAGAATTAAAGCCAAGTCATTTGGAGGTAATTTGTGTCAACTGTGGGAGAGCTGAGAACCAGAAATGAGGTTGACTCTCAGAAGTCACTGTTGATTTTGGAAATGTCAGTGGCTGTGATGAAGCTGAGTTTGAAAAAATACAAAAGTAATTTTTTAAACTTTCAGGGAAGGAGTAAAACATGGTTTTCAGGAGAAAGAATGAGTAGGTGAATGTATCCTTAGAGGTCTTTCTTTAAAAATTTATTTTAAAGTTTTAGTTAATTAAATTACTGAGTTTTAGAAGAATACCTAGAAATGGTGAGTTCTATGATTTTTTAAATTTATTTTATTGAAATATAGTTGATTTACAATGTTGTGTTAATTTCTATAAACTGTATACTCAGGTATACGTATATATGAATATATATATTCTTTCTCATATGGTTTATTACAGGACATTGGGTATAGTTCCCTGTGCCTCACAGCGGGACCTTGTTATTTACCCATTCTCTCTATAACTCTCTCTCTAATATATACACATATATATTCTCAGTGCAATAGTTTGCATCTGCTAACGCCAAACTCCCAGTCCACCCCCATCCCTAGCCCTCTTGGCAACACAAGTCCCTTTTCTGTGTCTGCGAGTGTTCCTGCCTCAGTTCTGTTGTGTCATATTTTAGATTCAACATGTAAGTGATGTCAGGTGGTATCTGTCTCTCTCCTTCTGGCTTACTTCACCTTAGAAGGATCAAGTCCGTTCATCTCACTGCAGTGGCACTGTCTCATTCTTTTCTAAGTGTCTGAGTAGTATTCCTGGCTGTGTGTGTGTGTGTGTGTGTGTGTGTGTGTGTGTGTGCGCGTGTGTGTGTGTTAAGTGTCTCAGTAGTATTCCTGGCTGTGTGTATGTTAGTTAAGTGTCTGAGTAGTATTCCTGGCTGTGTGTGTGCATGTGTGTGTCTCACATCTTCATCCACTCACCTGTCGATGGACTTGGCTGTTGTAAATGGCGCTGCAATGGGCACTGGGCTGCGTGCGTCTGTTCACACTGCAGCTTTTCCTGGGTTTGTGCTCAGGGCCACAGGGCAGCTCTAATTCTGGGTTTGAGGAACCTCCATACAGTTTTCCGTGGAGCCTGCACCGATTTACATTCCTGTCAACAGTGGAGGAGGCTCCCTTTTCTCTCCATCCGCTCAAGGATTTGTTATTTGTAGGCCTTTAATAATGGCCATTCTGACTGGTGGGAGGTCGCACCTCATTATAGTTTTGACTTGCATTTCTCTGATAATTAGTGATGATTAGTGTCTTTTCATGTTTGGAGAAATGTCTGTTTAGGATTTCTGCCCATTTTTTGAGTGGGCTTTTTTTTGTTATTGAATTGTGTGAACTGTTTGTATATTTTGGAAATTAAGCCCTTGTCAGTTGCATTGTTTGCAAATATTTCCTTCCTGTTAGTAGCTTGTCTTTTGGTTGTGTTTTTTTTTTGCTGTGCAAAAGCTTAAGTTTGATTAGGTCCTATTTGTCTATTTTTGCCCATATTTCTCTTGCCTTGAGAGACTGAGCTAAGAAAATATTGGTACAGTTTATGTCAGAGAATGTTTTGCCTATGTTCTTTGCTACGAGTTTTATGATGTCATGTCTTATATTTAGCCATTTTGAGTTGATTTTTGTGTGCGGCGTGAAGGTGTATTCTAACTTCCCTGATTGACATGTGTCTGTTCAGCTTTCCCAACACCACTTGCTGAAAGACTGTCTTTTCCCCACTGTGTGTTCTTGCTTCCTGTGTCAAAGATGCATTGGCCACAGGTGTGTGAGTTTGTTTCCAAGTGCTCTGTCCTGTTGCACTGGTCCACATGTCTGTTTCTCCGTATGATTTTCACAGCTTCTAATTTGGACTGTGACTTTTCTAAATGAACTAATAGTTACTATTTCAGTAAAAGAAAGGGCAATTTGCAGTACCAGCAACAACAGTGAGCTTCTTTTCTTTAGTCTAAGAAATGGCTATCAAAGTTAAAAGTGACCTGAATATCCCTTCAACGACGCTTGCTCCCAACTCTCCAGTGATGCACCCTTCCACATAGATACCAATACACACACAGGAGTGGAGAGACCACGTGTGGTCAGGGAGTGGGGAACCAGACTTCACTACACAGCTTTGCATGGACTCAGGAGCATGCCTTCTAGGATTACTGGGAAAACACACATTCTTCTTTACATCTTTTTGGTTTGCTTTTCTAAAAGGAAATGGGCATTTTGTCAGAGTATCCCCATAAGTAGACCCCACATCCGGCAACGAAGACAAGAACAGTGTTCAGAGAATGTGTGGGGTTTCAGAAAAGAGCCTGAGAGCGGAGATTAAGTCTTGGACGGTACCCATTTGCCTCTTGAAACAGACATAAATCCTGGGGACATATGACCATGACTGGGGCCAGACTGGGATCCAGCAGCCAGAGACGACCACTTACACACCCAGGTATGTGACAGTCGACAGAGTCCTGCCTAGTAACATGCTTTAAAAGAACAACCTTTCTGTTACATGGATACCTAAGGGAGAAAAACATTTAAAGGTGTTAACCACACTGTACCAGTTCCTATGACTTTATAAGCTGGTCTAGCCTTGTTTACTTGGTTGGGCACCGACATGGAGAAGAAGGATGCTGGAGGCAGATGGAGACAGGGGAAGGTGGGTGAGGACCCAGAGGGGCATCTATGGCTCGGAGGCCATGGGCGGGGTTCCATTTTTATAATGAGAGTATTGGCACAAGTAAGCAGAACAGATTGAAGCTGTGATCAGAGAAATTTTTTTTGTAATGTAACAAGTTGGAGGAGGGAATATACAGATAAGTGAAACAAAGTCCCTGGCTTCCAGAACTTGGAGTTGGAGGAGGTTGAGGGAATGTGTAGAGTATGAAAACAGCTCAGAAACCTAAAACACAAGTAGGATCTGATACATGCAGTGAGTGAGACACCAGCAGACTGTTTCACAAGGCAAACGATTGCTTCAGAAAGGGAATGAGGCCTTGCAGCTAATTTGTTTGTTTTTTATTAGATAGCTGGACTCCCCTGGGGGTTTAGTGGTAAAACACTGGCCTGCCATTATAGGAGGCATGGGTTCAATCCCTGGGTCGGGAAGATCCCCTGGAGAAGGAAATGGCAACCTGCTCCAGTGTTCTTGCCTGGGAAATCCCATGGACAGTGGAGCCTGGCAGGGCTACCGCTCACGGGGTCGTAAAAGAGTTGGATGCAGCTAAGCCAACAAAGAAGGGATCTTACTTCCAGAGATGTCGAATGATCTGATGGAGATCTGGCAGCTTAAACCTGCCCTTTCAGCTTCACTATGTATATAAACACACATGCAGACCCATTTTCTGCTCTGTCAAATGTCTTTGAAATATATTATTTTAAAAGTTATATAGCTGGTCAAGAAAAAGATTACATGAGCTTGTGAGCACAGTGGAAAATAATATATAAAAGAAGTCACATACATTTATATCCAGTACAAAATGACTGAGCTGTTGACTAAATATTGACTATAAATTTTCAGCCACCCACTATCCACAGGTGCCAATCTGCCCACAGTTACACACAATTTATATAATATGTATCTGATGCCAAAATACACAGTAAATTTCCCGAATTCTTTAAAAATAAAATCGTTAGCCACCTTGAACCACTATAGTCTTCTAATGCCATTCAGTTTTCCCAAGTGAGATCAGAAAAACCTAATTTGGAGAAATGGGCTGGGCTCTACAAATAGGCTTGGATTCCTCACGAAGTTGATTATTGGCCAACACAACTTCAAATTTAACAGATAGAATGTTGAGCTGGGACCCATGGAATGAAATGTGATAGTCACGGGGAGCAAAACCTCTGCCCTGGGGGCCACAGCTGGTTAGGGGTGGATTTGATGAGCTTTGTGGTGTGCAGTGTAGAAAGCCTAGGAAAAGAGAGGATGAAGAGGAAACTGGTCTTTCTCTTTTTGGTTTACAGTGAAATTGGAAAGAAAGTGGAACTCTTTTAGGGCCATGGCAAGCTGGATTGAGAAGTAGACAGCTGGAATCAGCCATTCAGTGTAGAAATTTTTGTTTACTATATGCAGATGAAAAATAGAACTGGCTTTGTTACTGACGGCATTTAGGAATCCAGAGGTCTGGGTTGGAGAAGAGTGTGGTTCTTGGCATCAGAATTCCTGAGGTCCTGGAAACTTGACCCAAACCGTGGTCCTGCTACAGGAGATGAAGTTTCTATTTTGTTTGTGGCAGTGGGGAACAGTATAACCAGACATTGCATCACTGATCCTCTGATTTGAGAAGAATAAATAGTAGGAAAAAAAGCTTCACTACGTTTTCACTGTATTTTATGGCAGTTTTAAGTTTGCAGCCCAAAGTGTAGAGGTCTCCCATATACCCGTCCCCACACTGCACAGCTCCCCCTCTTATCAGCGTTCCCCACCAGAGTGGTGCATTTGTTATAATTAGTGAGCCTACGTGCCCACATCGTTACCCTCCAGCATCCACGCTGACTTATGTTGCGCTTTACTCTTTGCGTTGCTTGCTGTACAGGCACATGTACAATGGCGTCTCCACAGTCACAGTTTCACAGAGAGGCTGTGCTGCGCTGAGGCCTCTGTGCTCTCCTGTTCACCCCTTTCTCCTCCCAGCTCTTGATAAGCGCTCATCTCTTCAGTGTCTCCATAGTTTTGCCTTTTCCAGGGTTCATATGTCTGGCATCATACAGTATGTACTCTTTTTATATTGGCTTATATATATATGCATTTACATTTTATATGCATTTTTATTCATACATTTATGCTTCCTTCATGTCTAGTCACGATGTGACAGCTCATTTCTTTTGAACACAGAATAATATCCCATTGTCTGGATGGAGCAACTGTTTAAGCCTTCTGTTACTGCAGGATATTGGGGCTGTTTCCAAGCTTTGCCTATTACGAATAGAGCTATTATAAAAATCTCTGTGTAGGTTTTTGTGTGGACCTGAATTTTCAACTTCTGGGAGTAAATGCCAAGGAAGGCAATTGCTAGATTGTATGATAGGAGTGTATTTAATTTTTGTAGAAAGCTAAACCACAGGAGGAAGGCCCAAGAGGAAACTGAGGGTGGGGTGGAGTGGGTGCAGGAAAGAGAAGCCTGCGCCAGAGATGTGAAGGGGACTGAGTCAGGAAATATTTAGGAGGCAGAATAGTTCTGTAATCTTTTTTTTTTCCACTTGACATATATGGATCTCTTTCTACATTTCAAAAATGTAAGTCCGCGTAATTAGGTCTTCACAGTAGTTTCTCATATGGATCAATAATGACACATTCCATAACCTCCAACTGATGGACTTTCATTCAATTAATAATGATTCTGCAAAGGATGCCCTTTATATATTAATTGTCTGGTTATTCCCTTAATGTACATTTTATATTTGATGCCAGACTAACTCACAGGAACTCTGTATCTGCTTATTTTCTCACAGATGCATGAGAATTCTGTTTTCTATCCTCTTGCCAACCCAGTGCATTGCCAATACTTTCAAATTTAGCTGGCTAAGATAACAAGTAAAGGACATTTAATATTTTAACTTGTGTTCTTCTGATTACTAATGAGACTGGTTATCTTTTGCCATGTTTACCGGACCATTTATATTTATTCTTCAGTGAACTGTCTATTTCCTTTGCCCATTTATCTGTTGGGATGCTCTTTTCCCAGTTGACTGAACATCACTCTTGTAATCCTTTATCATATCTGTGATGCAACAATGTCTGCCACTTTTTTGCTGCCTTGTAATCTTATCGACAGGGTTTTCTAGGTTTTTGTTGCTGCTGTTTTTACCATATATATTTTTTCACTTTTCCATCACTGAGTTTGTCTTTTGTCAGTGTTTTCCTGTATGCTTTTAGTTTTGTTGATATATTCTAAAGGCCTTCTGCACTCCAAGCATGTAAATTTATTTTTCAATACTTTATTTTCTACTGTGAATTTATTTAGAGTTTAGTGTGAGGAGTAAGCAAGGGTTACTTATTTATTTTGCAAGGACATAGGTAGTTGTCCCCAGACCTTTTATTGAATAACCACTATGTCCCTCCTTGGTTTGAAGTTCTATCTTTTATATTTACAAAATTCTCAAATATACTTGAGTCCAGTTCTGAATTCTGTAATCTATTTCTGAGCTCTCATCCTGTACCAGATGCATACTGTTTTATTACTGTAATTTTATAACGCAGTCTGTATCTCATACTGCAATTTTACCTATATTCTTCTTTTTCGTTGAATCATCCTAGTTATTTAAAAATATTTGTTCTTTAAAATGGATTTTAGAATTATTTTGCCAAGCTGTGCAAAAACTATCCTTGTAGTAATTTTTGTAGGGATTCAGTTGCATTTATAGATTAACTTTAATGTTATGGGTCATGGTACATTCTTTTCAAATAGTGGTTGAAGGAATTTCATTTGGAATCAAGTGAGACTGAGCATTTTGTGACCCATCCTTCAGAAATGTATGAAAAATTCACAAGCTATGTAATTCACTAAATCACTATATGGTTCTCAGTGACTTATTTTTATAAATATTCACTAAGTTAGGCATATGGTATGTGCTGTTCCAAGTGCCGGGGCTGATGAACGAACAGAATCCCTCTTTGACACACTAGAGGGAAGCGACGGTGGAGCTTGACTTCTACCGCAGAGGCTGGTGGGGTTAAGAATGGGGAAAACACAGTGGCTTTAACAACTCTTTCCAAAAATAGTTCCTTTGAAAGGAACAGAGGAAACTGGGTGGTTGTTGGTCATGGGAGCAAAGAAGACTTTCATTTTGTTTTCGGTATGGGAGACACCAGAGCATATTTACATGCTATAGAATGATCAGCAGAAAAAGAGAAAAACAAATTTACAGAAGAGTAAGGAGGTGGCTGAGGGTTCCAACTCCTTGAAGGTGAGAGTAGGTGAAAGGTATTTCACAAGTGGAGTGTCAGCTTTTGAGGGAAGGAACAAATCAATAAGAGGAAATTCAGTGAGGTGTACCCAGATACAAGTAATTTAGTGTTTATTTCACTACTGTAATTAAAGAGGTGCTTTTGCATGGGCAGTAAATAAACGTATAATACTCTGCCCACTATTCATCAATTCCATAAAAAAATGGAATGCTGTATTTCAGAGTTAAGCTTGGGTGTCATAACTTCTTTGAGACTGAATTGTATATAGTATTGAAATAAGTACTTAGAGCAATGTCTGGCACTTACCCAACGCTTAGATATTTATTGAATAAATGCACAAATTAATGACTGAACTACAGGTCTACATTTCTGATCAGAATTTTCATACTGGGCAGGTGACATCATATCTGCTGTATACACTTGTACCAATTCTTAGGACTTGGTTATCTGATCGCGTATTTATTTAACCCTTCCGTGGGATATGTCTGAAAAGCATGGGCCCTGGAAACGCAAGGCTTGGATTTTATCGTTTGCTCAGCCACGTTACTTAAAGTTACTTAAAGCTGGGAGGGGGGCTGGTTACTTAGGTTCTCTGTGTTTTACTTTTTCACTGTCATATGAACAATTGGACGAATCAGTGGTTTTCAGTCCTTTGAAACCATTGGGCTTTTCCTTCAGATGGAAGCTTTTCTGCAGCCCAGAATGCAAAGGACTCATTAGCTGAAAAATGAGTCCTAGATTCAAAAAACCTAGGACTCATTAGCTGAAAGTGGAGTGTGGGAGAGGGGGCCCTATCCACCCAGCAGCAATTTCCTTCTTCCTGTCCCCATCCTTCTTACATCTTGGTAGGGCCCCTGAATGGGGCTCTTGCAATAAAACCTAGAAGCCAAACAAGATCATCTGTCAGGTCTTTGACAACTGCATAACTGATAATATGTACATTTTTACAAAACATAATATCTATTTATTTTTATACACAAGCATTCATTCCTTTTCAGATTCTTTTCCCATTGAGATTGTTACAGAACGCTGAGCAGCGCCCCCTGGATAGCGGGTCCTCTCGGTTCTCTCCTTTGACATGTACATTTGGTTGTGACTTTACCAAACTTGTGAAGTGAGGAATACATACTATTTATTATTATGCTTTTCACAAATGAGAAAGCTGAGTTCAGATTTTGAAAACTGCAATAATCTCATGGCTAATGAACAGAGGAACGAAGATCAGAGCCCCTGACTTCTGTCCTTTGGACAGTCCTTTCGTCCCTATGAAATGATTTCCTCTAACTGGCTTTATGTTGATTTAATGGGAGTCTCTGGTTAAAGTATCTGAACGGATTTCTGCCAGAAACTATTACTGCATACTTATATTACAGTTCACATCTTCACACATATCATAAAACCACTTAAATACGCTTTTCTAAATGTCATTCTATACCTGAGTTACCTACGTTACAGAACCTTTAATCAAATTGATAAGAAATAATGAGCTGTGGGAAACCGTTATAATTTCTCAAGAGAAGCATCTAAAATGCAAATCAAATGAGTTGACTGAACACTTAAATCTGTTTAATTTTGAAATCAGTTTCATTTTTGAAATAATATTAACATTGCTACTGATGACACATACAGACGTATTTGATGTGAACCGTTAAAATAAGAAGTCAACCCCAAAGTATACTGCAGAATTAAAAATTAATCCAGATGGAACACTGGGTTGGGCCAGAGGACAGCTGGGGTGGCCATGTCCAATAAGGGCTGTGACCCCAGTTCCCTGCCCTTCCCCTCGCGTGCTGTGGACTTTCAGGTCTGAGTCTTCCACGCTGCCTTCTCCCTTGGAATGCTTTTCTCCATCAGATACAAATATTACTCATCCTTCAAGTCCTGTTTCAGAAGCTGCTTCCCCTGTGAAGTTCCTTCAACCTCGTGGCTCCTTTCCTTTCTTAGGCAGAATCAATCTTTTCTCTCTTTGAGGCTCTGTCAGAATTTGTACTCTGAGGAAGGTACTCTTTATATTGTCACATACCCAGTCTGAAAACTCTCTGTCCTCCTTGCCAGATTTTAATTTCCCCAAGAACAGAGAATGTTAAAGACTTTAAAAGTTTTTTTTCCCTTTATTATATCAATAAAAGTAATACATTCTCCATGAAAGAAAATTTGGAAAAGTTACCGAAAGTTAATGAAAAAGAATCATTTCATCCATCCCCTGCCCTAATATGTATTATCAGTGTTTAGAATCTGAAATAATTGATTCCAATGTTCCCCCTCCCCTGGACATCTATATGTTGAATTTAGTTGGGTAGGCATTTTAGATGCTGGAAGGCGAGACAAGACTCTAAGTCCGCTTCTGTCTTGCCTGACAACGTCCAGTACAGCAGCTGGCACACATATATTTATGTCTGTGTCTACACATACATATATTATTCTGGGGAAATTTAGAACAAAGAGGGAACTTGCTTAAAGTATGGACAAGCTTGCCTAGAAAGTATTGCATAAAGTTGCTCAATTCTGGAAATCTCATCAAGAAATTTAGCAGAGTCTACTGAAACCTAGATAGCATATTGAAAAGCAGAGACATTACTTTGCCAACAAAGGTCCGTCTAGTCAAGGCTATGGTTTTTCCAGTGGTCAGGTATGGATGTGAGAGTTGGACTGTGAAGAAGGCTGAGCTCCGAAGAATGGATGCTTTTGAACTGTGGTGTTGGAGAAGACTCTTGAGAGTCCCTTGGACTGTAAGGAGATCCAACCAGTCAATCCTAAAGGAGATCAATCCTGAATATTCATTGGAAGGACTGATGCTAAAGCAGAAACTCCAGTACTTTGGCCACCTCATGGGAAGAGTTTACTCACTGGAAAAGACTCTGATGCTGGGAGGGATTGGGGGCAGGAGGAGAAGGGGACGACAGAGGATGAGATGGCTGGATGGCATCACGGACTCGATGGGTGTGAGTCTGAGTGAACTCCGGGAGTTGGCGATGGACAGGGAGACCTGGCGTGCTGCGATTCATGGGGTCGCAGAGAGTCGGACACAACTGAGCGACTGAACTGAACTGAACTGAACTGCATTCCAACCTCTTTGTCATGTGAGAATTGCTTCTTCTTTGCCTTGAACAAATGGACACGTCTCCTAGTGAGGAGGACTCTGCCCCTGTGGGTTCTCACGGTTAGTGGCCCGAGGGTGACCGGGGCCGGGAGCCGGGCCTCAGCAGCAGGGTCGCTGTCACACGGAAGAAAGGGCAGCTTGCACTTTGAGCGCAGGCTCAGGCATCCCACTCCNCATTCCAACCTCTTTGTCATGTGAGAATTGCTTCTTCTTTGCCTTGAACAAATGGACACGTCTCCTAGTGAGGAGGACTCTGCCCCTGTGGGTTCTCACGGTTAGTGGCCCGAGGGTGACCGGGGCCGGGAGCCGGGCCTCAGCAGCAGGGTCGCTGTCACACGGAAGAAAGGGCAGCTTGCACTTTGAGCGCAGGCTCAGGCATCCCACTCCTCTGCTCCCTACTTCCTTGGCAGGACCGACAGTTTGAGCCGCGGTCAGGAAGTCCAGACCAGGACAGCAGCAGAGGGGTGCTTGCTGTGGGGCCACACTGACGGTCTTGCACTTGTTACGCTGGTGGATGAACGTCCGCCATGCGCAACCGGGCACCAATAGGGGAGCTCCTTATGGATAAAAACTGAGACAGTCTTGAAAGTTTTACTTGTAGGATATCATTATTGGAGGTTACTTTGTCTTTTATAATATTTTTTGACTATAACACTTATATGAGTTTCCAATTGGGACTTCGGACAATGCAGAAACATATGAAGATGTAGATAAAAAACAATCATATACCTATCACACGTTGATAACTAGTATCAATATTTTGATGTATTTGCATTCAACCATTTTCTATTTAATGTATACATAAGTGATTAAGATTGTATTATATATATATAAAAAACTATGCTAGCCTTTTTTCTAAAAGGCTTTTATTTTTTCTAAATTTTTAAATTTAGATTTAGCTATTTATATTCTGATATAAATCATTTTTAAGCTGTGTGAATATTCAAGCATTTTAGAAGCTAGCTTAATTTCTGTCATAAGGATGAACTAAAATTAAAATAACCATTACTACTCTTGTTTAACAGTCAGTCTGGTTCCAATTTTTCCAAAGTTAGATGCAACATTTCAAAGGATAGCTTTTTACATGCTGCTGCTGTTTAGTTGCTGAGTTGTTTCCGACTCTTTGTGACCCCATGAACTGTAGCCTACCAGGCTCCTCTGTCCATGGAGTTTCTGAGGCAAGAATCCTGGAGTGGTTGCCACTTCCTTCTCCAGGGGATCTTCCTGATCCAGGGGTCAAGCCCACATCTCCTGCCTTGGGAGGTGGATTCTCTACCACTGCACCACCTGGGAAGCCTCAGCTTTTTATATAAGTTGTTCAAATTGCTAATTATTTCCTTAGGGTAAATATCTAATGTTTTGAACAATGTTTTGAATTATTTGAACAAAGGTTTTGAAATGTCTGAGTCTGTATTTATTGTAACTTTCTGTCTAGAGAGGTTGAGACATTTGCCCTTCTACAAGTAATTATTCCAGTGTAGCCTTAAAAAATTATATTTGAAATGTTTGCTATTTTGAACATTAAATTTTGTAAATAAATTTAAATATAAGGGTATCTCACTTTCAAAAATTATACTCTTTCAAGTTCAAGTGCTAGTACAGCTGATAATTTTTCTACATATATATCTATTTATCTACTTAGGTTTTCTGTATAAATCATTAATGTCTTTCATATGCAGTCAATGTTCTTGAGCGCTGAATTCTTGTTTGCCATTGATATGTTATTGATTGTTGGTTCAGAGTAAACAGAGTTTGTCAGATTAAGACAATTGCTTTATAATCTTTTTAAACAAAGAGTATAAGTATTATATTATAATAAATTAAAGCCCAGGTTTGGAAATAAGGTGTTAAACAAATTCCTCAAATTCCTCAGTGTCTCTAAGCCTTGATTTTTAAAAATTGAATTCTGTGATGACATCTTCTGGATGGGGTTGATGAGATGGTTAAAAGAAATTATGAGTCTAGCACAGGGCCTGGAACATAGGAGGTGTTCAATCCATATTCACCACTTTTAGGAAAAGGTAGAAATCTTATGAAATTTCTTTTTAGTATCTATTGAACAAACCATACTGGATTTATCTCACCTACTAATAGGTTCTTATATTGATGAGACAAAGTACTTGATTGCAGTAGGACATTGGTTTCATATGTTCTAAAATTTGATTTGCTTCTCATTATTTTTTCAAGAGTAAATACTGACATGGAGTTTTTAATCATCCCCAGCTGGAAGCTACCAATAAACAGTGGGTTATTATTTGGAGTTAAGCCCTAAATGCTAAGAGAATCCTGTAAGAAAGCAAATATCTCATTGATTTATCTACCAGGTATTTCTTCAGTGCTCACAGCTGCGGTTGAAGGTTCATGCCAGGCAATCTTCTGCACCACAAAGTCTCAGCAGCCCTTTTGTCTAGATGCTCTAAGAGCCGTGGGGAGTGATTAAGTGAGAGAAGGGCTGCACTGTGAGAGGGCACCGAAGCCTCCTTGGCACAGGCTGGCATCCTTTCCACCTTCAGAAGACGGATCACAAAGACTGAAGTGCTGAGACTGTATTAACTTATTGTCACAATTAGGCTGAATTAGGACCATTAATCAGTACAACTCTTATTTTCTTTCTCCTGACGAGGTACAATGAAAAAGTTATGAATGATGATGATAAATGGTTTTCATCTCTTCTTTTAGACTGAAACTTGAGCCCAGGATTTTCTGAGTGATTTACTATTTAAAACAGTCTCTAAAGCAGAGACACCTACTGGCCTGAGACAATATACTGACAAAATTTTAGTAAGCAGTTTTTAACTCATTCTTTATAAAAATTCAAGAATCGCTGTCTGCCTGTTTCAATGAAAGGGATTCAGCAAAGAGAAGAAATACATCTGTGATGGATTTCTGTGCAAGGCAGGGGAGGTGATCTGGTGGTCCTGCAGGCTGCAGGCTGGGTCTCCCCCGGGAGAGACATCTGACCGAGTCTGCCCCAAACCGGAACTGCCCCTGAGGCTGAGCTGCTCCGCGGCCCTGCCCAGGACTCCTTTCCGAAGACCCTGTCTCTCTCCCTGTCTCTGTTTTCAATTCTGAAGGCACAGGGGGAGAAAAGGCTTCTTTGAATGTACTGAAAATAACATTCACTTCAAAATTCTAAGTCGAAAGGTAGTGTCTCATTTTTCTGTTACTCTTAGTGGAATTCCAGATAACCTAAATATTTCAGATGCCTGCACTTCCCACTGTGTCTACTGAAGAATGTAACATTTTTGGTTGCACGAATTCTCAAGGGTGTTGCCCCTTGTTTTTACAGACGGAGGGTACAGGAGCAATGTGATGGTTCAGTCTTCCCAACAAGCACTGCTGATGGTATCGCATTATAATGATAGGAGCGAATGTTCCTGTGGTCACTTGTTATGGGTCTGGCACTGTCGTAAGCGCCCCGGAGCAGTAAGTTAGTTACTCCTGCATTTACCTACATGCAACCCTCTGGCATAGGTACAAGGATTACCTCCATTTCACAGAGAGGTTGGTAAACTCGAGTTCATAAGCTGGCTCACGTTCGAGCCGGGGTTCAGACCGAAGCAGCCGAGCCCAGAGTCTGTGGTCTCAGCCACCGGAGCATGAGGCTCTACCTATGTGCCTCTCGCGGTGGCCCCCTCCAGGCTTGCGAAGCCCCTCTGCCCTGCTGTTGCACACTTGACGCTCTTGCGTCTGGATGTTAAGGCGTTTTCTCAAACTTCCCTGCTCTCATCTACCAGTTCTCTCCATTGTCACCGTCTGCCTTTCTCTTCATCAGATTTGGGCTTGGGAAATTGGGATGAGAATTGCTTACTAGAATCGTTCATTGTCGCTGAGTAGGAATCAAGAATGCTTGTTTATGTATGTGTTTCTGTGGGTTAAAAAAAAAGTCTGTAATAGCCTTGGTTCTGGATAAGGAGGAAAGTCCAATATTTCGTAAGTGCTTAGTAGTAAGAACAACAATTACAGTTGCTTGTTGAGTGTCTACTGTCAGTCTGAATTAAGCATTAACCTCTTACTTCATTTCAAACCCCCACCAGCTCCTAAAGTGGTAACTATAGTCCTCATCTTCACTGAGTCTGGAAGTAGGGCTTGGTTGGTAAACCTTGAGGACTCAAACTCACCATCACACCCATTTCCTGACTTCTCAGGGTTGATTTTATCAGTTAGGATGCTGGGGATGGCAAATAACAGAGTATCTAATTAAAGTGTCCTAAGAAACAGGAGGTTATCTCCCCTCACCACAGGAAGATTTCTACAAGAAGGTGACTACAAGCTTTTTTCCATGACTTAACAAAGTCAGTTTCTCAATCAGCCTCTAGTGAGAATCTTCATAGTCGCAAGATGACTGCCACAGCTCCAGCTATTACTTCTTTCCATAATAACATACACAGAAGGGTAGAGAGATTAGAGATGTCCCCCTTAATACTTCTCTATTAGAGAAGAAGATCTTTCCCAGAGGCTTCCAGTAGACTTCTCTAAAAGTTCTGTTGACCAGAACTATTCATGCCCTAAGCTAGTCCCTGGAAAAAATAACAGTATTACTTCTTAGATCAGTGATTGACTTCATCCAGCTATGGAGGGTCTCTTAGGACTGAGGAAGTGGCCCACTTTCCCGAGCATACTGCTCTTCCATTCTTAAACAAAGTCGAGGTTCTCTTGCCAAGGGGGAAGGTGATAACAGCCACTGGGTAGGCCTCATCAAGAGTCTGTTGCACTGGGCATGCAGCTGATCAAGAGAAGTCGACCTTTGCCGGGGATTCCTCCTTACATGCTGCCTCCTTGCTCTTCCAAGGGACCTAGAAGCATTCTTTTTCTTTGGAACACATAACATGTGGTCAAATCCCTTACGATTACACAGTGGAAGTGAGAAATAGATTTAAGGGACTAGATCTGATAGATAGAGTGCCTGATGAACTAGGGATGGAGGCTCATGACATTGTACAGGAGACAGGGATCAAGACCATCCCCATGGAAAAGAAATGCAAAAAAGCAAAATAGCTGTCTGGGGAGGCCTTACAAATAGCTGTGNGAAGTGAGAAATAGATTTAAGGGCCTAGATCTGATAGATAGAGTGCCTGATGAACTATGGAATGAGGTTCGTGACATTGTACAGGAGACAGGGATCAAGACCATCCCCATGGAAAAGAAATGCAAAAAAGCAAAATGGCTGTCTGGGGAGGCCTTACAAATAGCTGTGAAAAGAAGAGAAGTGAAAAGCAAAGGAGAAAAGGAAAGATACAAGCATCTGAATGCAGAGTTCCAAAGAATAGTAAGAAGAGATAAGAAAGCCTTCCTCAGCGATCAATGCAAACAAATATAGGAAAAGAACAGAATGGGAAAGACTAGAGATCTCTTCAAGAGAATGAGAGATACCATTTCATGCAAAGATGGGCTCCATAAAGGACAGAAATGGTATGGACCTAACACAAGCGGAATATTAAGAAGAGCTGGCAAGAATACACAGAAGAAGTGTACAAAAAAAATCTTCATGACAAATAATCACGATGGTGTGATCACTCATCTAGAGCCAGACATCTTGGAATGTGAAGTGAAGTGGACCTTAGAAAGCATCACTACAAACAAAACTAGTGGAGGTGATGGCATTCCAGTCGAGCTATTTCAAATCCTGAAAGATGACNAAAGTAGAGACACCAAGGGAACATTTCATGCAAACAGTATAGTACTGGGACAAAAATAGACACTTAGTTCAATGGAAAAGAATCAAAAGCCCAGAAGTCCAAGTTTATATGTCAATTAATCTACAATAAAGGAGGCAAGAATACACAATGGAGAAAAGGCAGATTCTTTGACACATGGTGTTGAGAAACCTGCATAGCTACATACAAAAGAATCAGACTGATTTACTTCCTCATACTATATACAAAAATAAACTGAATTGGACTTAAAGCTTAAAATAGGATCTGAAACCATAAAATTCTTGGAAGAAGACATAGATAGTTTGTTCTTTCACCTCAGTCTACACAATATATTTTTGATAATATATTTTTGATAGATAATATTTTATATCATCTATCTCCTCTTGCAAGGGTAACAAAAGTAAAAATAAATAAATGAGACTACATCAAGACAAAAATCTTTTGCAGAATGAAGGAAACTATCAATATAATGAAAGGGCAACCTACTGAAAAAGAGAAAATATTTGTAAAGAGTATATCTGATAAAAGGATAATATCCAAAAAACAAAAAACTCATGACAACTTCAAAAACAAAACAAAAAAAGTAAGAAAACAACTTGATTAAAAAGCAGGCAGAGGACCTGATTAGCCATTTTTCAAAAAAACATACAGATGACCAATCAGTTCTGTTCAGTTCAGTTGTTCAGTTGTGACCAACTCTTTGTGACCCCATGGACTGCAGCATGCCAGGTCTCCCTATCCATCATCAACTCCTGGAGTTTACTCAAACATGTCCATTGAGTTGGTGATGCTATCCAACTNCTGGATCATGGAAAAAGCAAGAGAGTTCCAGAAAAACATCTATTTCTGCTTTATTGACTATGCCAAAGCCTTTGAGTGTGTGGATCACAATAAACTGTGGCAAATTCTGAAAGAGATGGGAATACCGGACCACCTGACCTGCCTTTTGAGAAACCTATATGCAGGTCAGGAAGCAACAGTTGGAACTGGACATGGACAAACAGACTGGTTCTAAATAGGAAAAGGAGTATATCAAGGCTGTATATTGTCCCCCTGCTTGTTTAACTTATATGCAGAGTACATCATGAGAAACTGGAAGAACCACAAGCTGGAATCAAGATTGCTGGGAGAAATATCAATAACCTCAGATATGCAGAGGACACCAGCCTTATGGCAGAAAGTGAAGAGGAACTAAAAAGCCTCTTGATGAAAGCAAAGAGGAGAGTAAAAAAGTTGGCTTAAATCACAACATTCAGAAAACGAAGATCATGCATCTGGTCTCATCACTNCACAAGCTGGAATCAAGATTGCCGGGAGAAACATCAATAATCTCAGATATGCAGATGACACCACCCTTATGGCAGAAAGTGAAGAGGAACTAAAAAGCCTCTTGATGAAAGCAAAGAGGAGAGTAAAAAAGTTGGCTTAAATCACAACATTCAGAAAACGAAGATCATGCATCTGGTCTCATCACTTCATGGGAAATAGATGGGGAAACAGTGGAAACAGTGTCTGACTATTTTGGGGGGCTCCAAAATCACTGCAGATGATAACTGCAGCCATGAAATTAAAAGACGATTATTCCTTAGAAGAAAAGTTATGACCAACCTAGATAGCATATTCAAAAGCAGAAACATTACTTTGCAAACAAAGGTCCATCTAGTCAAGGCTATGGTTTTTCAAATGGTCACGTATGGATGTGAGAGTTGGACTGTGAAGAAAGCGGAGTGCCGAAGAATTGATGCTTTTGAACTGTGGTGTNAAAGTTATGACCAACCTAGATAGCATATTCAAAAACAGAGATATTACTTTGCCGACTAAGGTCCGTCTAGTCAAGGCTATGGTTTTTTCCAGTGGTCATATATGGATGTGAGAGTTGGACTGTGAAGAAAGCGGAGTGCCGAAGAATTGATGCTTTTGAACTGTGGTGTTGGAAAAGACTCTTGAGAGTCCCTTGGACTGCAAGGAGATCCAACCAGTCCATTCTGAAGGAGATCAGCCCTGGGATTTCTTTGGAAGGAATGATACTAAGGCTGAAACTCCATACTTTGGCCACCTCATGGGAAAAGCTGACTCATTGGGAAAGACTCTGATGCTGGGAGGAATTGGGGTCAGGAGGAGAAGGGGATGACAGAGGATGAGATGGCTGGATGGCCTCACTGACTCGATGGATGTGAGTCTGAGTGAACTCTGGGAGTTGGTGATGGGCAGGGAGGCCTGGCGTGCTGTGATTCATGGGGTTGCAAAGAGTTGGACACGATTGAGCAACTGAACTGAACTGTATGTGTGTTGTAGTTGAAAAAGAAGGTGTGTATGATGGAGGAGGAGCTCTTGCACAGACACACAAAAAAGTTTAAAAGAAAAATCAAGCTATAGTATAGAAGATATTTGCAATGCTATAGCAAAGTATTTGTATCTAAGATTTTTTTTTCTACATATCAAAAAGAAAAGGGCAGAAGGAAAAAAAAAATCCAATAGAAAATGAGCAAAGATAAGAAAAAGCAAATAAGAGGCCTGATTGGCCCGTGAACATGAAGAGGTATTCAACCTCATTTTAATCATGGAAATACAAGTTAAAACTGTATTGAGATACCATTTCACACCAATGAGATTGACCAAAACTTTCTAACAATACCAAGTTGGTGAGAATATGAGGGAGCAGAAACTTTCATATACCACAAATGATACTGTATTAGATTTAGAGATCATCAATTATTGACTTGGAGATACACCATTTCTAAACTCTACAATTTTACTTCTACAAAGAAAAATATGATTTATTATAAAGATTTTCTCCCAGATGTGCCTATGGATACATGCACAAAGATGTGCATTATAAATTTGTTTATAATAGCAAAGAATTGGAAACAGACCTAAATAACCATCATTAGAGAAATGGAGAAATGTAGCAGTTAAAATGAATACAGTAGATTACATCAACATAATAAAATCTTGAAGACATAATATTGAATGAACAAAGCAAGTAACAAGTATACACCGTGAAAGCATATAAGTTTTAAAATAGTCCATACTGATGTTTGCCCAGTTGCTCAGCCATGTCTCACTCTTTTGACCCCAGTACTGTAGTCCACCAGGCTTCTCTGTCCTTGGAATTTTCCAGGCAAGAATACTGGAGTCGGTTGTCATTTCCTCCTGCAGGGGATCTTCTTGACCATATATGGTAAAAGTATAAAAATAATAGTCAGGGACTTCCTTGGCGATCCAGTGGTAAAGACTCCACACTTCATGGGAAATTAAGATACTGCGTGCCACACAGCATGGCCAATAAATAAATAAAAATATAGTCAGGGAGAATATTCCCCAATTTCAGAATAGCTATTACCACTGGGCAAGGAAAGGAATAAGGACCAAAAAAAAGTACATATGAAAAACATTAACATTTATTAAATCTGGGAAGTTGGTATATAGTTATTCAATATAGGTAATATTCACTGTACCCTCTTGTTTTTTTGAAATAATTTTTTTTTTTAAGTTAGACACTTGGGCCAACATATGAAGTGTATTGGAAGCCTTTCTCTCTTTTCTAAACACTATTCATCTTTTTAATTCTTTACAGATACAGCTTTCATTGTCACTTTGCATCTATATATTGCTTCATGTCCTGTCACCAGCAGATCAAGTAGGAAGGTGAGTTTTGATGTAGTCTCCTCTGGTCTTCCTTCTGTCTAACCCTCCAGGGTTCATGGAAGAGCTCAACAATATCTTTTCAATATGCTTTTTTTATCGAACTTCAAATATTACTCTCCAACAGAAATGTCTTTAAGTTCATCAACCAAGTGACTAATTTAGAATTTACTAATAAGTGAAAAGTTGCCTTCTCTCTTATTTCACATTTCTGCTAAAAAAATGATGATAGGTATTTTTTAAGATTTAAATAATGTTGCCTACTACTTCAGTTGACACTTGTATGGATAAATAGGTACAAAGTCTATTTTTATGTTCTGCATTTTTTAAATTTCAGAAATATAATAATACAAATACTTTTTAATTTACCAAGTCATGTTATTCTAGCTTATTAACTGTTTCCAGATATTTACTGAGGATTTTTAATTTTAGAAGCAAAAAAATTATGTCAGTGTCAGGGACTTGTTTTGTGGAGTAGAGTATTGGAAATACTCATATCTTACAGATTATCCCTGGGAGAAATCAGAAGGTTACTTACGTAAATAAACATGCTAGAGTCCCTCCCACTGGTTGAATAACTTGGTTGTTAAGCTGTGTGCTAGGCAACAGACTTTCTGTCTCTTCCTTTTCTCAGATGAAGTTCAGAGAGTAAAAAAGTTGTTTTTGTTGTTACCGTTTTGTTACTGTTTTACTTGCAGATTAAATACTTTAAGATGAGAAAAGTTGATCTTTGTTTGAGCTCTGAAGGGACTGAAGTTATTTTAGCCACATCAAGTGATGAAAAACACCCACCTGAAAATATGATTGATGGGTAAGAGTTACTCTTTTTTCTTCCTTAAAGTCTTAACATTAGGTCAGTGAACCCTATGAGTACTGAGATAACGTATTTTACAAAAACTAGCACTGTTAAGCATACTTTAATAAATGTTTGGTGAACTGAAATACTTGATTACCCATGTTAGTACCATCCTGGAGCTAATTCAGTTGCGTATATTTAAGTTTTTTTATTATTTTCTTTATAATTCCTAAACTGAACTTTTTCTGAAAATAGTTATTTAAAATGTGGTCTGTCAAGGCAAAACTTCAAACAACAGCTACCTCATTTTTTGGAAGTATACATTTTAATATCTGGTTTTATTCTGAATTTTTATTGGTAAATAGGAATGTAAACATTACAACTTCCTACCTACTGCCTGTTTTCTTTCTAGTCTAAGCAATTTTTGCTGAACTGAAAGCTTCACTTCTTGCTATCCACCTGCATTTTTCAGTTCTTAGCTTCTTGATATCATTCCAGTTATCATTCTTTACTATGCTAGAGCTTATTCTAGATAGAGACACATATCATTCTCAGACTTTTAAGTTCTAATAAAAAAGTAAATGGTTAATGGAAAAACTCCTTTAAAAAAAAAACTGAGGTATATAGAACTTCCCTCATAGTCCAAGAGTTATTACTCCTCACTTCCCTATAGAGTTTGATCCCTAGTTGGAGAACTAAGACCCCACATGTCTCCTGGTACAGCAAAAAACACAAATTTTTAATTTTAATTGAGGTATAATTGATTTACAGTATCATGTAAGTTCAGGTGTACAGTGTAGTGATTCACAATTTTAAAGGTTATATTCATGTATAGTTATTATAAAATATTGGCTATAATTGCCATGTTACACAATATATCCTTCAGTTCAGTTCAGTTCAGTTGCTCAGTCATGTTCTACTCTTTGCGACCCCATGAACCACAGCACTCCAGGCCTCCCTGTCCATCACCAACTCCTGGAGTCCACCCAAACCCATGTCCATCAAGTCGATGTTGCCATCCAGCCATCTCATCCTCTGTTGTCCCCTTCTCCTCCTGCCCTCAGTCTTTCTCAGCATCTGGATCTTTTCCAATAAATCAACTCTTCGCATCAGGTGGCCAAAGTATTGGAGTTTCAGCCTCAACATCAGTCCTTCCAAAGAACACCCAGGACTGATCTCCTTTAGGATGGACTGGTTGGGTCTCCTTGCAGTCCAAAGGACTCTCAAGAGTCTTCTCCAACACCACAGTTCAAAAGCTCAATTCTTTGGCGCTCAACTTTCTTTGGAGCTTATTTATTTTATTCATAGTAGTTTGTACCTCTTAGTCTCTACCCTGTCTTGCCCTTCCCATTTCCCTCTCCCCACCAATTTGTTCTCTTTATCTCTATGTCTCTTTCTTTTCTGTTATATTCACTAGTTTGTTTTATTTTTTAGATTCCACATGTATGAGGTTCACAATATTTGTCTTTCTCTGTCTGACTTATTTCACTAAGCAAATAACCTCCAACTCCATCCAGAAAGAACTCCTTTTTAAATAGTTCTGGCTATTTTATTACCCTCTTGAGTTCTGTTTCTTGGTATTTATACAGTGATCTGAGTTTGACTCATAGAATCATATAATTTTAGAGCTGGAAGAAATTATGCGTTCATCTTATCTAAACCTTTCATTTAGACTTGTGGTAAAAGAGGTCTAGAGAGGTCAGGTACTAGTTCTAACTATTGAAAGCAGAGCCAGTTGTAACATAGATCTTGTGGCTGTTTGTGTTCTATTGTGAAGTCCATGTATCTGGATAAAATACTAGTAAATGGGCCTGTTCTTTAAGCCCAGTTGTTATCGCCTCTCTGACATCTGTCACTTCCTTCAGGTAGGCTGCTTTACCCTTTTGTTTGGCTCCAGTAGCATTTGATATTTACCTCTATTACCTTATTTATTCTTTTGTTGTATAATTATTTATTTTTAATGTACCACTCCTCTCAGAACTGGAAGTTTCTAGAAATCATGACTTCTTCATCTTTGACTCCACAGTGTCTTAAAATATTTGTTGAGTGGCTTGTGAATCCGGAGAAGGCAATGGCACCCCACTCCAGTACTCTTGCCTGGAAAATCCCATGGATGGAGGAGCCTGGTGGGCTGCAGTCCATGGGGTCGCTAAGAGTCAGACTCGACTCAGCGACTTCACTTTCACTTTTCACTTTCATGCATTGGAGAAGAAAATGGCAACCCATTCCAGTGTTCTTGCCTGGAGAATCCCAGGGACGGAGGAGCCTGGTGGGCTGCCATCTATGGGGTCGCGCAGAGTTGGACACCACTGGAGCAACTTAGCAGCAGCAGCAGCTTGTAAATTAGATAATCAAAGGTTAGTCATACATACAGTCACACATACTTACATATATGCATCTGTTAATGTACATTTGCATAGAGCTTTATAGTTTCATGGATGTTATGCTATTTGACCCTCACAGTAAGCTTGGGGAATAAGAGACCAAAAAAAAAATCTTTTTTTCAACCTCATTATAAAGACAGCAAAAAGATGACTAGAGGTAAAATGATTTTCTCAAAATCGCACAGATAAGCAAGTGGCAGAATCAAAACTAACACTCATGTCTTCTAACTCCTAATTTCTCAGACTTAAGGTTTGAATAAAAAACTTTATTTACTTGCCTCTTAATCCTTAATCTGCCTTAGAAAAAAGATATAAATGTGGAAACTGCTATGAGGGTCACAGACCTATAGAAATTTACCTTAAGTTGTTTGCCAGATATGACGATCTTCCTAAAAATACTTTTTGTCTTTGACTGGAGATAAATCACATTTCCAAGTTAATTTACCTTACACTTTTTTGTGACCTTTCTTTCTCGGGAGTATATCTGTAGATCATTTAGATTGGCTGTTACACATAATGGATAATATATAGTATAGCTTTATCAGTCCATGCTAATGAATAAATATGTAATATCTTTTAGAATAGACAGAACTCCTTAGTATAGCAGAGTTTTCCCGAGAGACCTCACAGTCATAGCAAACATGCTTTTCTAACAACACAAGAGTTGATTCTACATATGGACATCACCAGATGGTCAATACCGAAATCAGATTGATTATATTCTTTGCAGCCGAAGACGGAAAAGCTCTATACAACCAGCAAAAACAAGACTGGGAGCTGACTGTGGCTCAGATCATGAACTCCTTATTGCCAAATTCAGACTTAGATTGAAGAAAGTAGGGAAAACCACTAGACCATTCAGGTATGACCTAAATCAAATCCCTTATGATTATACAGTGGAAGTGACAAACAGATTCAAGGGATTAGATATGATAGAGTGCCTGAAGAACTGTAGACAGAGGTTCGTGACATTGTACAGGAGGCAGTGATCAAGACCATCCCCAAGAAAAAGAAATGCAAAAAGGCAAAATGGTTGTCTGAGGAGACCTTACAAGTAACTAAGAAGAGAAGCTAAAGGAAAGATATACCC
Source organism: Neotragus moschatus (assembly GCA_006410615.1). Taxonomy (NCBI): domain Eukaryota; kingdom Metazoa; phylum Chordata; class Mammalia; order Artiodactyla; family Bovidae; genus Neotragus; species Neotragus moschatus. The sequence continues at coordinate 27,084 of SJYA01005112.1, forward strand.
ATCTGAATGCAGAGTGCCAAAGAATAGCAAAGAGATAAAAAAAAATCCTTCCTCAGAAATCAATGCAAAGAAATAGAGGAAAACAACAGAATGGGAAAAACTGGAGAATCTTTAAGAAAATTAGAGATACCAAAGGAACATTTCATGCAAAGATGGGTATAGTAAAGGACAGAAGTGGTATGGACCTAACAGAAGCAGAGGATATTAAGAGGTGGCAAGAATACACATAAGAACTATACAAAAAATATTTTCACAAGCCAGATAACCATGATGTTGTGATCACTCACCTAGAGCCAGACATCCTGGAGTCTGAAGTCAAGTGGGCCTTAGGAAGCATCACTACTAATAAAGCTAGTGGAGGTGATGAAATTCCAGTTGAGCTATTTCAAATCCTAAAAGATGATGCTGTTAAAGTGCTGCACTTAGTATGCCAGCAAATTTGAAAAACTCAGCAGTGGCACAGGGATGGAACAGGCCAGTTTTCACTCCAATCCCAAAGAAAGGCAATGCCAAAGAATGTTCAAAGTATGACACAATTGCACGTATCTGACACACTAGCAAAGTAATGCTCAAAATTCTCTAAGCCAGGCTTCAACAGTATGTGAACCGAGAACTTCCAAATGTTCAAACTGCATTTCGAAAAGGCAGAGGAACCAGAGATCAAATTGCCAACATCTGCTGAATCATTGAAAAAGCAAGAGAGTTCCAGAAAAACATCTATTTCTGCTTTATTGACTACACCAAGGCCTTTGACTGAGTGGATCACAACAAACTGTGGAAAATTCTNGACAGTACGTGAACTGTGAACTTCCAGATGTTCAAGCTGCATTTCGAAAAGGCAGAGGAACCAGAGATCAAATTGCCAACATCTGCTGAATCATTGAAAAAGCAAGAGAGTTCCAGAAAAACATCTATTTCTGCTTTATTGACTACACCAAGGCCTTTGACTGAGTGGATCACAACAAACTGTGGAAAATTCTTCAAGAGATGGGAATACCAGACCACCTTACCAGCCTCCTGAGAAGTCTGTATGCAGATCAAGAAGCAACAGTTAGAACTGGACATGGAACAACAGACTGATTCCAACTTGGTAAAGGAGCATGTCAAGGCTATATATTGTCACCCTGCTTATTTAACTTATATGCAGAGTATATCATGTGAAATGCCAGGCTG
>SJYA01005113.1:4079-27756 GCA_006410615.1 Neotragus moschatus
TGGAGGGGACGGGGTGGGGGGGCAGCCGCAAAGACCCCCTGCCACTAGATACAAATAAGTCAATCAGTCTGTTTTGAAAAATATATATCTTTGTGAAAAAAAGATCACTATTGGCCCCATTTTACAGGTGACTATACAAATGAGACTCAAGGAGTAAAGTAACTTTCCCAGTTGGGATTCACACCCAAGTGTTCTGACTCTCAGCTCTTCTGACAATAGTCAGTACTTTTTCTAATTACACCTCATGGTGAAGGCAAGACTTGAGCTAGTCCCGAAAGCAGGTAAGTATTTGAAATACTAGTTATTAAACTACTGAGGGGCTGAAACCCATTGCCCAGCGTCTGAAGTGAAAAAGGAAAGTGAAAGTGTTAGTTGCTCAGTCATGCTCTCTTCTTTACAGCCCCGTGAACTGTAACCGACCAGGCTCCGCTGTCCATGGAGTTCTCCAGGCAAGAATACTGGAGTGGGTAGCCATTCCCTTCTCCAGGGGATCTTCATGACCCACAGATTGAACCCAGGTTTCCTGCATTGCAGGCAGATTCTTTATCATCTGAGCCACCAGGGAAGCCCAGCAAATCTTCATTAGATGAGTGAATAAATTCATAAATATTTAAGCAGAGAAAACATTCTGGGAAAAGAAATGGTTTAAATGGATAAGAAGAAGAAATTATTTAACTTTTACAAGAATTATAAGAAATTCAGCTCTTATACTGGGCTTATGTTAAGATCCTAAAGGTCAAGCTGAAGAACTATATTTTATTCAATAAAAAATGCAAGTTGCAAAACTGAATTTTTTAATGGAGCTACTCCTCCTTAGTACAGTGATGAATATCCCTGCTTGTCACACAGGAGACCAGGGTTTGATTCCCTGACAGGGAACAGTACTGAGCATTTGGGCTTCCCAAGCGGAGCTAATGGTGAAGACCCCACTTGCCAGTGCAAAAGCAGAAGGAGATTCAGATTCCATCCCTGGGTCGGGAAGACCCCCTGGAGGAGGGCCTGGCAACCCACTCCCATATTCTTGCCTGGAGAATCCCATGGACCAAGGAGCCTGACAGGCTACAGTCCATAGAGTCGCAAAGAGTCAGACACAAATGAAGTGACTGAGCAGCAGCAGAGAGAAAAGAGGATATTTTTAATAATGGGTATTGGTTCACAACTTCAAGAGCTCCCTTGGGTGAAATTTGAAACTGGCCCCCACACACGTAAAGCAAGGAGAGACTGGAGAAAGCAGATCACTCCAGACGGGTAGGTGGCAGGTATGATAAATGAGGGAGCTGACATACAAGGCTTGTCTTGGGTGACCTTAAGGGGAGGAAATCTCTGCACCTTCCCCCAGAGTCTTGTTTATACAGAGGTTGGGGCTTCCCTGGTGGCTCAGAGGTTAAAGCGTCTCCCACCAATGCGGGAGACCCGGGTTCGATCCCTGGGTCGGGAAGATCCCCTGGAGAAGGAAATGGTAACCCACTCCAGTATTCTTACCTGGAGAAGCCTGGTAGACTACAGTCCATGGGGTCGCAAAGAGTTGGACACGACTGAGCGACTTCACTTAACCAGGTTCAGTCACCGTCACACATCCAGTTCGAGTGATCTCAACAGCATACGCTCTCTTAAGCTGCGTCCTGAAAATGACTCCCGCTGTGGGAAGGGTGAGCAGAACATGCCTTCCAGGGGCAGCAAAGAGGGAAAAGCCTCTGGTTGCCCAGGTCTTGCCAGGGGGTCGTGGGGACAGAGCACACTGGCCAAAATGGACTCTTCAGACACTCTCACCCCACGTTTTGTAAATGACTGTGTAACAGCTGAGTGAACTCCAGGAGATGGTGATGGACAGGGAAGCCTGGTGTGCTGCGAGAGTTGCAAAGAGTTGGACACGAGTGAGTGACTGAAATGAACTAAACTGAACAGCTGAGATCATTGTAAAAATTAATTAATTAATTATTATTCTAATAACTTTATATTGTAGTGGTTTTTGCCATACACTGACATGAATCAGCCATGGTTGTACCTGTGTCCCCTATCCTGAGCCCCCCTCCCCCCTCCCTCCCCATCCCATCCCTCAGGGTCATCCCAGTGCACCAGCCCCGAGCATCCTGTCTCATGCATCGAACCTGGACCGGTGATCTGTTTCACATACGGTAGTATACATGTTTCAATGCTATTCTCTCAAATCATCCCACCCTCACCTTCTCCCACAGAGTCCAAAAGACTGTTCTATACTTCTGTGTCTCTTTTGTCAGCTCACATATAGGGTCATCGTTACCATCTTCCTAAATTCCATATATATGTGTTAGTATACTGTATTGGTGTTTTTCTTTCTGACCTGCTTCACTCTGTATAATAGGCTCCAGTTTCCTCCACCTCATCAGAACTGATTCAAATGCATTCTTTTTAATGGCTGAGTAATACTCCATTGCGTATATGTACCACAGCTTTCTTATCCATTCATCTGCCCAGGGACATCTAGGTTGCTCCTACGTCTTGACTTGTAAACAGTACAGCTGAGATCACTTACAGCACCGCGCATGTGCCTCACAAAGTGCTGGCATTGTCTCCAGTTGTGTGCCGTGAGCACATGTGAGCTCCACTCAGAAGGTGGCGGCAGTTACTGCTGCGTCACAGCTGCGTCCGTGGGGTCAACCACCAGAGGGGAGAATATAGCATGTCTGCTGCTACGGCTGCTGCATCAGACAGGAGAGAAGAAACACATCTGCAGATCCGATCGCTGCCTGAGTTTGCTTCCAGCCTCTTAGCTTGCACCTTGCCTTACCCCGGTTTCAGCAAACAGTGCAGATAGTGTGAACAGCAAGACAACTGGTGTCATGAACACAATCAGTGATACAGCTGGCATAGTTGGCAGGATGCACAGCAGTCCAAGGGTCAGCAGGCAGTCGTGTCCTCACAGGGCCTCCTCCAACAGTGGTTTAAACAAAGTCACTATTACGTTGACTGAGAGAAACAATTCTTTATGCACCTTATGTTAATGATACTATGTCAGACTTTTATGTCTATAGAGGGACGAGGAAAAGAAGAAAAAGGAGGATGAGAAAGAGGAGAAAAAGGACAAGGGGGGAAAGGAGGAGAGTGGGAGAAAAAGAGGAAGAGAAGCAGCACTGTGAGACGAGCCTCTTGCTTCTCTTTGGAAGACGTTATTACAGACATTCCCGACGGACATGAAAGCACTCTAAGAAATTGCTTATAAAAATGTATAAATGCTTACTGTCAAGTTCTATAGGAGTTCGGTAGGTGTGTCTTCACAGACTGGTAGCAAGCAGACGGACACTGCCCTGTGAACCACATTCTGAGTAGCCCTGGTCCATGGGATAGAGCCATTCAAAATGATGTGCCTTAAATTCAATTTTTTTTTATCATATCAACAGTGTTGCTCAGCGAGTTTTCAAAGTCAACTGTAAAGTATTTCATATTAATATATATGTTTATATTTATGAGATATCTGAAAATAGATGACAGCAGAGATATAAAGGAAGGAGGGAGGGAAGAAGGAAGAAGGGAAGAAGTAGAATGAGCTGACCGTTTTATGATTGCACCAAAATGTATATCAATAAGGCTTTATTCATAAAACATTACAACCAAATGTGACAGTCCTGCTGAGGAGTGAGTAAGAGAACTTTGAATGTAATTTCACCAAGCAAGCGTTTGATGAGTGTTTAGTTCTTACACAAGTAATAATGTCCTCAACAGTGAAAACTGTCAAGCATTTCAATGTGACATCTGTCACACCCAGAAACCCTCCTAGTGGCTGGCCTGGCATCATGGGACTTACTCTTGTCTATTCAAGGATGTCAACCAATTCCAAGTCATTTCCAAGTCAGCCCAAGATATAATTCTTCCTCTCTAGAAAACACCTCAAATTCCAAAATATGACTATGCGACTAACTTAACCATGGCGTGCAAAGAACTTCAAGCCAATAAGGCTCAGGAATTTAAGTACCAAAAAGCACCAAACCACAACATTATTAGCTAAATATAAAACAGTCCTCAAGTTATACTTGGGTTGGATTTCAAAACTTTGTTAGTTGGCTCTTTAGAGCTCAGAACATATTTTCCATGATGGTGACCTTTTAAACTAACAAAAGATTGTAACTTTGAGTAGAATTGTTGAGATAATTGATGCATATGTTCAGCTTTGATATATAATATACGCAAAAAGTTGTCTTCAAGAGTGCATGCATTTTCGAGGGATTGTCCTAATATACACTTCAGGCAACAGTGTGTGAGTTCCAGTGAAGATCCTTTTTTACTGAGCATTTACTATGTGCCAGACACCATGTAAGTGCTTTACACGTGTTGTTTTACTTAATCTTCACAACTCAATGAGGTGGGTATTTCTGTTTCTCTATTTCTGGGTTAAGTGCACTTGCCCTAGTCCTAGAGACTGAGGTATGACTGGAATCCATGTCCAACGCTTTGAGCCACTAAGCCTTCCCTGAGAAAGATTCAGTACATCCAGACCAAACACATCTGAAAAGTACCCCTCAGTGCAGTAAAGGAAGAGCTGCCTTTGGTCCTGTGAGTCAGCCACCCATCAGCTCTGCAGGGGGATACACAGAGAGCTGATGGGAACAGACACAAGCCTCCCGGATGCAGTTAGTGTAGCAAGATGATTTGGAGATTTGGAAGGAGGGGAAGGATGGCTTAGACAAGACTGGGAGATGGACAACACCCAAGTGAGGTCAAGAGCTCTGCCTGGGATCGCTCAGCCCTCTGCACTTGCAGCCTCCGGCATCTATCACTTCCTGAGCAATGAGTCTGGAACTTTCTGGAACTTTCCTAGAATAATAATACAGAATAATACAGACTGCAGGGCTCTGAATGAAAGAGTAATTTTCACACACATTTCACCTTTCCCAGGGAAGAAAATTTCTGTTATCTCTTCCTGGAACTCCACCCTTTGTTCTTGGTTCTGTTTGTTTTTTCTAAGTGGAATTTTCTTCCTCATTCCCCTGCTGCGGGCCTATCCTCCCACTCTGATGGGAATTCCTCTGAGAAAGCCGGCAGCCTCTTTGATGAGCTGAGCCCTGAAAACGTCAGGTGAACCCTGGGAAGGGTGCTCTGAGGCTCTGGCTGTCTGACCACCTTCCCACAACCCACAAGTGGAGTATGTCTGTGCATAGATCATCGGTTTTCCCCTCTTGAAACTCTTGGATGCCCTTCAGGGAGGGAGAAACCCTGGGAGACTCAGTCTGCTTCTTTGAGGGCCAAGTTGGCCTGGCCTTACCCTCTGGGTGGACACGATCCTGAGTTAGCCTACAGTACTGATTCTTGCTCCAAAGTTCCAACCTCAAGGTCACCCTTTCTGCACTGACTCTAAAGTTATCACCAAGCAGATCCTCTGAGACTTTCCATGCTAGGGGGATGCTTGCCTTCTCTCTCATCTCTTATTTGTTCCATTGTCTTTGCTGAAGCTCCTCATCATCATCACGGTCGTCTATATCTTGTCATCCCTCCTAGGCCTTTTGTCCCCTTCATCATGGACACAGCTCCTCTTCCCCCTGTTCCAAATCATCACAATCGCAGGGCTGTGAAGGGGCAGATTTATCGCAGGTTTAAGGAGAAGATTAGATCACAGGAGACTATCAATGTTCTCTTAAAACATTCTCCAACCATGTGTGTGTGTGTGTGTGTGTGCATGTCAAGTTATGTCTGACTCTTTTGCAACCCCTTAGACTGTAGCTGGGAAATATCGAAGGCAGGAGGAGAAGGGGATGACAGAGGATGAGATGGTTGGATGGTATCAGTGACTCAATGGACATGAGTTTGAGCAAGCTCTGGGAGATTGTGAAGGACAGGGAAACCTGGGGTCCTGCAGTCCATAGGGTTGCAAAGAGTCAGACACAACAGAGCAACTGAACACAAAGACTGTTGCCCACCAGCGCTTTCACCATGGGGTTTTCCAGGCAAGAATATTGGAGTGAGTTGCCATTTCCTTCTCCAGGGGATCTTCCCGATCCAGGAATTTAACCCATGTCTCCTCATCGGCAGGCAGATTCTTGACCACTGAGCCACCAGGGAAGCTCCTTCCCTTCCCAAACCATGTCAGCCTAGTATCCTTTCCTGCCTCTTTCTCTCCTCAGGCCCTAATCCCACCCCCCATCCGTGGGGCTCTTCTCTCTCCCCTTGCCTGTACTTTCCTTTCCACTTCCCCAAATCTAGAGGCCCCTGAACACTTCCTTGGAAACACCAGGAAAAAATAGGAAATTCCTATTACTTTAATGTTGCTGTTGTTCTTTTTGTTCAGTCACTCAATCGTGTCCAACTCTTTGTGACCCCATGCCCTGCAGCACGCCAGGCTCCCCTGTCCATCACCATACCTGACTATGGGAAAAAGCACAGCTTTGACTAGACGGACTTTGTTGGCAAAGTAATGTCTCTGCTTTTCAATATACTGTCTAGGTCGGTCATAGCTTTTCTTCCAAGGAGCAAGCATTTTTTAATTTCATGGCTGCAGTCACCATCTGCAGTGATTTTGGAGCCCAGAAAAATAAAGTCTGTCACTGTTTCCATAGTTTCCCACCTATTTGCCATGAAGTGATGGGACTGGATGCCATGATCTTAGTTTTTTGAATGTTGAGTTTTAAGCCATCTTTTTCATTCTCCTCTTTCACCTTCATCAAGAGGCTCTTTAGTTCTTCTTCACTTTCTGCCATAAGGGTGGTGTCATCTGCATATCTGAGGTTATTGATATTTCTCCTGGGAATCTTGATTCCGGCTTGTGCTTCATCCAGCCCAGCATTTCTCATGATGTACTCTGCATAGAAGTTAAATAAGCAGGGTGACCACAAACAGCCTTGACGTACTCCTTTCCCAATTCTGAACCAGTCCGTTGTTCCAGCTCTGGTTCTGTTGCTTCCTGACCTGCATACAGGTTTCACAGGAGGCAGGTAAGTTGGTATGGTATTTCCATCTCTTTAAGAGTTTTCCACAATTTGTTGTGATCCACACAGTAAAAGACTTTAGTGTAGTCAATGAAGCAGAAGTGGATGTTTTTCTGGAGTTCTCCTATTTTTTCGATGATCCAACAGATGTTGGCAATTTGATCTCTGGTTCCTCTGCCTTTTCTAAATCCAGCTTTAACATCTGGAAGTTCTCACTTCACACACTGTTGAAGCCTGGCTTGGAGAATTCACAGCTCACTTAAGCTCTTTTGCCTCCATTTTCCATTTCATAGTCTTGACTTTCATTAAGTGAGACAATCTACATAAAACACATATCACAATGCCTAGCTCATAACAATCAATAAATTGATCAATAAGTATACTGATATAATATTAAAATAATAATTATTTTTACTTCCTTTTACAGTCCTGAGGCACTGTTTCATGTTGCAGTCACTACCCATCTTGTTACCAGATGCTCTGTTAATGAAGTCTGTGTTCTTGGAGAGCTTGCTTCATCTTTCCAGACTGACTAAATCTCAGTCTCCTTTTTATTATCACCATGTGCCAGCAATTCTAACAAATAGCATTGAAATAAGCCCCCTCCAAAAATTATGGGTCAATCTGTATTCTAAGTAAATGCTGACATTACAACTGAATTTTATAATGTAAATACAGACTTCCAGTATGCATGGTTTTATTACTTATCTTTAATAGATATTGTGTCCCACATAGAACTTAACTTGAAGAACTTATAGCTGAAGTTAGCCATGGACTAGTGAGGACTCAGCTACAGACATACCCTTAAAAGTAAGTTCATAACTTTCATGATCACTATGGCCCAATTCTTTTCTCCAGTTTCTAGAGGACTACTCATTCCTATGTTTGAAGAGTAGATTCAAGATAAACAATAGAAATGAGGGATTATAAAAATAAGAGAACAGAATCTGAATTCATCATTTCTGTCATCCCCTGTGCCCATGTGGAGCTTTTTGGTATTTTAAATTTTTCGACCGTAGAGATATATGAAAGATGCTATAGTCAGTTCCAAAGTAACAGATGTGGATAGCACTGTGATATCTGGAAACTGATGTGAAATGGGAATTTTTTATGACTGACAAATGTATCCCTAAGTTTAAGATTTTTCCTATTTGTATTTCCATCACTTCATGTGAAAAAAAAAAAAACCTTTAAAATTAAATTAATAAAAGCTGTTCTTTATGAAATAATGCCATTTGTAGCAACATGGGTGCAACTAGAGATTGTCATACTAACTGAAGTAAGTCAGAAACAGAAAGATAAATACCATATGATATCACCTTTATCTAAACTATGGCACAAATGGACCAATCTGCAAAGCAGAAACAGACTCACAGACACAGAGGACAAGCTTGTGAGTGCCAGTGGGGAGTGGGGAGAGAGGGACCGGGAGTCTGGGGTTAGCAGATGTAAACTTGTGTACAGGATGGATAAGCAGCAAGGTGCTACCATATAGTACAGGGAACTAGATTCAGTACCCTGTGATGAACGGTAATAGCAAACAGTATTTTAAAAATAACGTCTATCTATATGTGCATAGGAGAAGGCAATGGCACCCCACTTCAGTACTCTTGCCTGGAAAATCCCATGGGCAGAGGAGCCTGGTAGGCTGCAGTCCATGGGGTCGCTAAGAGTCAGATACGACTGAGCGACTTCACTTTCACTTTTCACTTTCATGCATTGGAGAAGGAAATGGCAACCCACTCCAGTGCTCTTGCCTGGAGAATCCCAGGGACGGGGGAGCCTGGTGGGCTGCCGTCCATGGGGTCGCACAGAGTCGGACACGACTGAAGCGACTTAGCAGCAGCAGCAACATATGTGCATAAGTGACTCAGCTATACAGTAAAGACTGGCACAACGTTGTAAATCATCTATATGTCAATTTTAAAAGTTTAAAAAATAAAGTGCAAATCAAAAAAGTGTTCTTCCATGCACTGTGAGTAAAGATAGATTGACAAATTTTGACACAACTGTGCAAAATCGATTACAATGAAGTTCAGGTCTAAAAACAAAAAGTGCAACATTATTCATTACAATGTTCAGTAACTGAAATTTTCACTTTCTGCATTTTCTTTCCAGTCAGTACTCTTATTCATTTCGTTTCCCGATTATGATTGAAAATAATTTTGTCATACAGAGAAAGGAGGTGCTGAAAAATGACTCACTCCGTGGGCCGTAAGCACGAGGTTTGCTCTCGGTCCTGTCAACCAGAGGTAGAGTTTGGGCTGGTTTCAGAGTTGGAAAGCATGATCCACGGGGAAAATCTAACCCAAAGGCACGTGTTGTTTGACCTGCAGGGTGTTGGGCCACATAGTATGGTTGTTTGTTTGTTTACTTATTTATTTAAATTACTTACATAAACATTCTTTTTCAATCAGGATTTTCTGGCTATATGCCCAGGAGTGGGATTGTAGGATCACACAGTAGCTGTATTTTTAGTTTTTTAAGGAAACTCCATACTGTTCTCCATAGTGGCTGTACAAAGAAAACCATAACTCAATAAAATATGTGTATCCCGATGTTCATTGCAGCACTGTTTACATCAGCCAAGATATGGAAGCAAACTAAATGTTGTCAACAGATGAATGGATAAAGGAGATATACTGTATACACACATACAGCGGCGTACCGTGCTGTGTGCTGTGCTCAGTCGTTCAGTCATGTCTGACTCGGTAACCCCCTGACTGTAGCCCGCCGGGCTCCTCTGTCCATGGGATTCTCCAGGCAAGAATACTGGAGTGGGTGGCCATGCCCTCCTCCAGGGGATCTTCCCAACCCAGGGATCAAACCCAGGTCTTCTGCATTGCCGCTGGATTCTTTACCATCTGAGCCACCAAGGAAGTCCAAGAACACTGGAGTGGATAGCCTATCCTTTCTCCAAGGAATATTCCTGACCCCAGAATCAAACCAGAATCTCCTGCATTGCAGGCAGATTCTTTACCAGATGAGCTACCAGGGAAGCCCACAGTGGCATATCACTAAGCCATAAAAAAAGAAATAATGCCATTTGCAGCCATTTTATCATACTAGAGGTTATCAGACTGAGTGAAGTAGGTCAGCTAGAGAAAGAAAAATACCACATGATTTTACTTACATGTGGAATCAAAAAAGATACAAATGAACTTATATATACAAAAAAAAAAAAAAAAATAGAGCCAGAGACATAGAAAACAAATTTATGTCTACCAATGGGGAAAGGGGAAGAGGAATAAATTAGGAGCTGGAGATTATCATATACACACTACAGTATATAAAATATTAGTAGATAACCAACAAAGACCTACTGTATAGCACAGGGAACCACACTCAGTATTTTGTAATAACGTATAAGGAAAAAATGTGAAAAAGGATACACATGTATTTATAACTTACTTTTATATACACCTGAAACTAACACAATGTTGTAAGCCAACTATACTTGAATAAAATTAAAAAATAATAAATATAAATAGAATTTAGCAGACTGGGAAATGGTTAAAAAAAATTTTTTTAATTTACCTTTTTGAATGCCCAGCACTGTAAAACCTTTTAGAGGCCATTAGTGACATTATTAAAATAAACACTATGGAAAGTGATACAAAAAGATCAGAATTTTCATATATTAGGTATTACATTTTTAATAATATTAAAAATTTCTAGGACTTCCCTGGCTGTCCCGTGGTACATCAAGAGATGGCAGTTCAGGCCCTGGTCTGGGAAGATTCCACGTGCCGTAGGGCAATTAGACCCATACGCTGCAACTATTGAATCCTGCGTGCCCATGTTCCATATCGAGAGACCCCTCCGCAGTGAGAAACCTGAGCGCTGCAGCTAGAGAGGAGCACCAGCTCACGTGCCAGAGAAAGCCCACACACAGCAACCAAGACCCAGCACAGCCAAAATCAAAATACATAATCTTTTAAAATTTATGATATCTCTGATACCAATATGGTACTGATCTGGTATATATCTATTATATATATATATGGTATATATTGATAGGCATATATCTGGTAACAGTATGCTGCCTCTTAACTGAAGTGTCAGAGACCCTAAGTAATTACCCCCACCTTACTGAAGCCAGCACATCAGATCTCCTGAGTTGAATTCCCAGGCTCTCCCCAGTGTGCTGGGAATTTGATACTACTGGCCTATTGTGTGTATGTGTGTGTATAAAAGAAAGAGGGCACCGTGGCAGTGGTCACTGCAAGGATCAGGGGCTGTCCAGAGAGGACTCTGTTTCAGCACACTGAGAGGAGTTTATTTGAAGAGGAATAATAGCGAACTGAGTTCTGGGCCATGTTCTCTTTCCCACCCCCACCGAGCACACGTCTGTCTCTACACTTACTGAGCACCTGTGACGTTCCAGGCACTGGCCACTCATTATTACATCATCCCTCCAAAATCACTGCACTTGAATTCTCTCAACCCCGTGGCTCCCAAACTTCACGCAGGGGGGCTCCTGGGATAGCTTAAATTTTCAGGGGAAATACAGCAATGCTCAGTGTTTCTTGGAAACTGAGCAAACTAGTAGTTCAAGGTAATTCACAGTTTCAGTATTAGATCACGCTACATTCCTTTGGATGCCATCAAACTTTGCAAAACTGAGTTTTGTGATAAAAAGTAAGTATGTGTGAAAATCAGTGTGAACTGATCTTCCCCAAAATCCAGAAGTTGTCTAGTGTCTACCAGGAGCTTGCATACATTCCATTAGTAAAAAATCGTGATTATTTAAGGATGAAATAAAAATATTATTTTTCTTTCAATTTATGTCTATTTTTTCAAATAGCTTTTAAGTTGTTAGGACATAATTATTAAGTTGATTCAAACCTAACTACTTAATAAACAGGACTATTGAACATTTACTTTGGCTAAGAAGCCCTGCAAAAAAAAATTACCAAGAGCCAGGGGACCAGAAACAAGAGTTTTAGAACCTCATTGAAGAGGTAAGAAATTAGACTCAGAGAAGTTGAGTAACCTGTCCAAGGTGATGAAACTTGGATTTGAATCAATATGTATCTGATTCCAAAATCCACGTTCTTTCCACCACCCTGTACTGCCTCCTGCATGTGAGAAAACAAACCATCTCCATCAATAGAAACACAAGTCACAGGACTCAGACTGCCTCATCAAGGGGTTCACAGATGTAGCCAGGCATTTGTGGGGGCTACAGCAACCCTTTTAGCATCATGTGTGCATGGGCTGAGTTGCTCAGTCATGTCCAACTCTGTGACTCCATGGACTGTAGCTAGCCAGGTTCCAATGTCCATGGAATTCTCCAGGCAAGAATACTGGAGTGGGTTGCCATGCCCTCATCCAGGGGATCTTCCTGATCCAGGGATCTAACCCACGTCTCTTGCGTCTCCTGCATTGGCAAGCAGATTCTTTATCAGTGAGCCACCTGGGAAGCCCAGCATCATATCACCCACTTCAAATATTTATAATCTTCCAGTAACCCTCATTCTGCTTCCCCAATTGATGACCTATATCTGGCTCATAATATATACCAAATTCAAGTCCCTAAGGAAAGAGACTACCCTTCTACAAAATAACCTGACTTACAATACATAGAGACATGATGTCAATTCAGGCCAGTCTGTGATGAAGACTAGACGTGGGATGTTGGAAATTCAGTAATGAAGAGAGTCCCATGGAAGGAGAGCTGATGGAGTTTCTAATAACCAAGGGGAATCTTTCTGACTGTACAAACACTTCAGGAAATTCTCAGACTAGAATGATCAGGATACGACATGATGTTGAATTACTTTCAAAGAATATAGTAGATTATTAGAGAAGTCCTTCCTTCGCCACAAATGAATGCAGCTTCTTCAAAACAAAAAAGTACGCAAAAGAAACATTTTTTCTGATAGCAAAAAATGTTGAATTTATTATCTGTTGCCACACACACACACACACACACACACACACACACACACAAAATAAAACAGTGGTGTGATGAATAATTTAATCATGATTTACATCATGACCAAAAAAAAAAGGACAAAAATAACCAAATGCAAATGAAAAAAAAACAGCTATTATACTTAAGGGAAAATCAGGGACTTTTCACATGATTGGTGTATCCCCCAAGGCCTCTCCTCCATGAGTGCTTAATAATTGTGAGTGGGTTGAATTGAACCAAATTATTGGACACCAAGCTAAATACTGCAGTGAATTTGAAAATGCTACCATGAGCTGAAACAAAACTCTGTAACCAAGACTTTTTTTCTCTAAACCAACCACCATTAGCAGGTGAATTTTATGGTATGTAAATGAAATCCCAATAAAGCTGCTTAAAAAAAACACTATTAATATCTATGCAAGCATGTGTGCTCACTTGTGTCTGACTCTTCGCGACCCTATGGACTGTAGCCTGCCAGGCTACCCTATTCATGGGATTTTCGAGGCAAGAATACTGGAGTGGATTGCCATTTCCTCCTCCAGGGGATCTTCCTGACCTAGGGATCCAACCTGTGTCTTCTGCTTTAGCAGACAGACTCTTTTCCACTGTATCACCTGGGAAGCCCCATTAATATCTATGATGCTCTCTTAAAAACTGCACAGGTCATAGTTTAAAATTTCATCTTCATCTTGTAAAAATTTATTTTCCATTCACACTTCTTTTCACAACTTTTAATTTCTGCAAGATACACAAATAATACGTGTGTTCATAAGCATGCTTACAAAAAGTTCAACTCTCCAAGAGAACTGAGCAGCAGTTTGACTAAATAATAAAGAGCCTAGGTTTTGGGGACAGGCTGGGTTTAATACTTGACTCTGCCACTTCCTAACAAGTTACTTAAAACATTTGGGCCTCACTCTGTTTATCTATAAAATGGAAATGATGATGATAATAATAATTTTATGAGTGCTTTATGTGTCAAGGCCTGTTCTAACAAGCTTCCATGAGTACCTCAGTTAACCCTCACAACAACTCTATTACTTCTATTCACACTTTGCAGATGAGGAAATTGAAGCACAGAGTGTTTAGGTTATTTGTTGTAAGCTCACAGTTGCGGTCCTAGACTATAAGCTGAGATATGAACTCTTAAATGTCTGTAGACTGGAAGAGTCTACACTCTCAACCACAAGTATCTTCCTCCTGGGGTTGTAATGAGTAAGTGAAATAAAAAAAGGTAAAGCTTTAGGACAGGGTCTGCCACATACAAAAGTGTTATCTTTTATTAACTGTTATGAAATAAGAAGTGAAAACCTCCCTTTATCTGTGCTCCACTGCCCTCTCTCCTCAAAAGAAATCACTATTACACATATATTTTATACTTAAATATATATTTATTTATGCAAATGGAATAATACTAGCCATTTTATTTAGCAAAATGTTTTTAACTTATCTATACATCTTTGGATACTTGGAATCATTTATATGACAGTGCATGAGGGTCATTTAATTTAGAAGGAAGTTCAGTTCAGTTCAGTCACTCATTCATGTCCAACTCTCTGCAACCCCTTGGACTGAGCACACCAGGCCTTCCTGTCCATCACCAACTCCCAGAGTTCACTCAAACTCATGTCCATTGAGTCAGTGATGCCATCCAACCATCTCATCCTCTGTTATCCCCTTCTCCTCCTACCTTCAATCTTTCCCAGCATCAGGGTCTTTTCAAATGAGCCAGTTCTTCATCTCAGTTAGCCAAAGTATTGGCGTTTCAGCTTCAGCATTAGTCCTTCCAGTGAATATTCAGGACTGATTTCCTTTAGGATGGACTGGTTGGATCTCCTTTGTGTCCAAGTGAATAATACTAAACATTCTATTTAGCTAAATGCTTTTGACTTATCTATACATCTTTGGATACTTGGGATCATTTACATGACAGTGCACGAGGGTCATTTAATTTCGGGTAAAGTTCAGTTCAGTTCAGTCGCCTTTTAGGATAAAGGTGATGGTTTAATTCAGTGGAGAAGGTGAATGTGAGAAATGACAAGACAAGGAAATGGGCTTTCAGTTTCTGGGACAGTAAACTGTGGGAAGGTAGATCTATGGGCAAACTCATGGAAGATCTAGTAAGTAAACCTGTTATATAGATTCCTCTAGGGCTGTCTCTGCACTGATAGGATGTCTGGTCCTTCCTGGTAAATAGAGAATGGGGATACTTTATAAATCTATGTCCTCCTTTTAAGAAAGTAGGGAGAGGGCATAGAGCTTTTCTTTTCTCTGTTTCTTCTCACTGGCCTTCAGCTCCAAATAAGCCTTATGCCAAAGTGACATATTTGGGGTGGCATTTTCTGCTCCCCTTCACTAACTGATGACAGGGAAAACTCTCCTGCCTGGCTCACTGTAGGCTGTTGCCGTACTCGAGTCTCCCCGGGGGGGTGACCGTGAAAGGTAGTAATGAAGGGCGATGCTTCCAGCAAGCAGAGCATTGAACAGTGCATTTGCTGTTGATGCTGCTGCTGATAAGCAGCCACCAGCTCAGTCTGGAGGGGGAAGTGATCATATAAAATACAAATATACATAAATTCCTGTAATCACAAGTCACTTGACTGGTTCATCAGGAATCTAGAAGGAACAAGATAGAAAGATTATGAAGATCAAATATAAAGAGGTCTGGGAAAGTAGCACCTGATTGAACCTAGGCAAGTAAGCACAAAACGTGTGGATCTTTGTGTCTCACATCAGTGTCTGAAGGAGCACATCTCCCTAGGAGGAAGCCCTGAACACCTGTGGATGGAATCGCGTGTCTAGTAGAGGTCAGCTCACCTCTGCTCTCAGCTACCCATGAGCACAGTGGACCTGTGAACAAAATGCACAGTAATAGACTCGGAAGCTATTCATGAGCTCACCTACAGCTGATCTAGCTGTTGCCGCTGCTACTACAGATTTGACTTGTCGGTATTAAGAACCAAATCTGAGCCTTCAGTACGCCAGCCTTCCTCAAAGGGACGAAGTCAGTTACTTGATTAACCAATCAGTTGGTGTTCCAGGTATGAGTGAGTCTGCCTTCATTGTCCTAAGTGCATCAGCCAACAACATCAGGCTATGCAAAATATTCATCCTCCCTATTCCTTCATATCTCAAGAAAACCTTATCATTGCACTGAGCATACTGCATTCCAGTTTTCTGTGGCTATTTCAACGAAGCTGCCAACTCCCTGATGGTAGTGTCTAAGTGTTAGTTTTCTTGAGTTCCCTAGCCCTCTCATAGGGCTATACCACATACCATATGCTTTATAAATATTTGGTAAATAAATGAATAAGTTTCCAAAAAAAAAAAACTCATGCAAACACTGAAAGGAGGGATGGTAAGAGCCATAACTAGTCTAGCAGCAGTGGGGCCAAGAACCTTTGCAACCGTGCAAGAACCTTTTTGGTATGATTGGCCCCACATCAGGCCCCGCATTCCCCAACCTGGGGAATCCAGCAAAGGGACTGGGAATCCCCAGAGAATCTGACTTTGAAGGTCAGCGGGACTTGATTACAGAACTTCCACAGGACTGGGGAAAAGAGAGACTCCTGGAGGGCACCAGCACCCAGAGCAAAGGAGCAGTGGCCCCACCAGAGACTGAGCAGACCTGCCTGCGAGGGTTTGGGGATCTCCTGTGGACGTGTGGGTCCACAGCGGCCCACCTCGGGGTCGGAGCACTGGCAACAGCAGTCCTGGGAGGTGCCCTGTGTTGGCACCAGTCCTCTTGGAGGAGGTCCCCATTGGCACTGCCATAGAGCTGCCAGGTGGGCAATCCATAAATGGGAGATCATACCAAGTTGGGGAAGGGCAGTAACAAAAATAAAAATTGCCAAATGAACAAAAACTAATGTCTTTGCACTAAAATTATCTTTTAGCGTTGATGTGATGATTAACAGCAAAACGACATGTAAAGTACTTACTAAACAGGAATAGGCAATCAACAAACTGCAGCTTTTTTAATAACAAAGCTTTTAAGAGGGGTGGAATTCAATGTAATTATAAGAACTGCACATTCAATTTGAATTTTGTCCTTATTCAAATACAAAAAAAAAAAAACACTTATTTTTAAATGTTGAACTTTGTGTGTCATACTGTCCTACTTTAAAGCACAGAAATGTATACTGCTATCGCTGAAAACTAAGGAGGAAGACCTGGTGGTTGAAAACTCTGAATATTTAGAGTTGGATATCATTATCCGATTGGCCCATATAGTCAGCTTTCCTCTCTTGCTTATTTGCAGATTTAAAAAACAGTAAGACTCCAAATGCAACTTGGTATATAGCATTGGACCCTGGAATAGAAAAAAATTATTGAAAAAAACTGGTGAAATCTAAATAAAGTCTGTATGTTAGTTAAGTGATATTTCAATGTTAATTTCATTTTGATAAAGATCATGGTTGTGTAAGATATTAATATTAAAGGAAGCTGGGTAAGGGGTATTCAGGAACTCCTTGTTTTATTTTTAAGAACTTTCTGGAAATCTAAAATTATTTTAAACTAAAACGTTTTTAAGGTACATATGAAAAGAGAAAAGAACTTGGAGGACACACAAAATGGAGCACACAGCAAAAAAAAAAAAAAAAAAAAGACAAGTTCCTGCTTTCAAGGACCTTGTAGTCCCATTGAGTCAGGAAATAACCTTGAAATAATTTATGAAACAATATTTCATCCCACGATACAGGCAGTACTATACAGTGATGAACAGGATAGACTGTCTCTGCCACTTTAATAGCTGTGTGATACTGGATAAGTTGCTTCCCTGGTGGCTCAGCAGTAAGCGGTAAAGAATCCATCTTCAATGTACGAGACACAGGTTCAATCCCTGGGTCAGGAAGATCCCCTGGAGGTGGAAATCGCAATCCACTCCAGTATTCTTGCCTGGGAAATTTCATGAACAGAGGAGCCTGGTGAGCTACAGTCCATGGGGTCGCAAAGAGTCGGATGCAACTGAGCATGCACGCACTGGGTAAGTTGTTTAAACTCTACACCTCAGTTTCTTCAACTGTAAAAAAGAATGAAAAGAATAGTATCTACCACAGGTTTGTTTTGAGGATTTAACAATATGTTAAACACTTAGAGCTGAGCACACTGTAAACTTTATAAGAATATTTGCTATTATGGCTATATTATAAAGTTTTAGTATTATATTAAGTATAATACAAACATAGATAGCACTTTCATATTGGAAAGCAAGAAGTAAAACTGTCGCTGTTTGCAGGTGACATGATACAATACATGCTGCTGCTAAGTCGCTTCAGTCGGGTCTGACTTTGTGCGACCCCAGAGGTGGCAGCCCACAAGGCTCCCCCGTCCCTGGGATTCTCCAGGCAAGAACACTGGAGTGGGTTGCCATTCCCTTCTCCAATGCATGAAAGTGAAAAGTCAAAGTGAAGTCGCTCAGTCGTGTCTGACTCTTCACGACCCCGTGGACTGTAGCTCACCAGGCTCCTCCGTCCATGGGATTTTCCAGCCAAGAGTACTGGAGCGGGGTGCCATTGCCTTCTCCGATACAATACATAGCAAATCCTAAAGACACTACCAAAAACTAGAGCTCATCAATGAATTCAGTAAACTGCCAGATACTAAATTAATATATAGAAATCTGTTGCATTTCTATACACATACAATGAACTATCAAAAAGAAATTATGGAAACAATACAATTCACAGTTGCATCAAAAAGAACAAAATACTTAAGAATAAACCTGCCTCAGGACATGAAAGACCTGTATTTGGAAAACTATAAGACACTGATGAAAGAAATTAAAGATGACAAGATGGGAATTAAGATGGGAAGATATACCATGTTCTTGGACTGGAAACTTTAATACTGTTAACATAATCATATCACCCAAGGAAATCTGCAGACTAAATGCAATTCCTATCAAAATACCCATTACACAGAACTAGAACAAATAATCCTAAAATTTACATGAAATCACAAAAGACTCTGAATTCCTCAAGCTATCTTTAAAAAGAAAAAACTGGAGCTATCATGCTCCCTGACTTCAAATTGCACTACAAAATTACAGTATTCAAAACACTATAACACTGGCACAAAAACAGATACATAGATCAGTGGAGCAGAATAAAGGGCCCAGAAATAAACCCACACACCTATGGTTCACTAATCTATGACAAAGGAGGTAATAACATACAACCGAAAAAAAGCCAGTGTCTAATAAATGGTGCTGGGAAAACTGGACAGCAACAAGTAAAAGAATGAAATTAGACCATTCCTTAACACCATATACAAAAATAAACTCAAAATGGTTTAAGGTCCTAATTATAAGACCAGAAACCCTAAAACTCCTGGAAGAAAATATAGGAGGATCACTCTTTGACATAAATAGCAATATTTTCCAGGATCTATTCATTGGAAGAAACTGATGCTGAAGTTGAAGGTGCAATACTTTGGCCGCTTTATGTGAAGCGTCGACTCACTGGAAAAGACTCTGGTCCTGGGAAAGATTGAAGGCAGGAGGAGCAGGGGACGACAGAGGGTGAGATGGTTGGATGGCATCACCAACTCAATGGACATGAGTTTGAGTAAACTCCAGGAGATGGTGAAGCACAGGGAGCCTGGAGTGCTGGAGTTCATGGGGTCACAAAGAGTCAGACATGACTTGGCAACTAAACAACAGCAGAGCAATATTTCTGAATATCTATTTCTAAAGGCATAGGATATAAAAGCAAAAATAGACAAATTGAACCTGATTAAATTTAAAAGTTTCTGCATAGCAAAGAAAACCACCAATAAAATGAAAAGATGACCTGCCGAGTGGGAGACAATATTGGAAATTATATGACCAATAAGGAGTGAATACTCATATATAAAAAGCACTTACATTTCAACATCAAAAGAATAAACAACCAAATCGAACAATGGGTAGAAGACTTGAATAGACATCATACAGATCACCAATAGACATATGAAAAGAGGCTTAACATCACTAATTATTAGAGCAGTCCAAACCAAAACCACAATAAGGTATCACCTCACATCTGTCAAAATAGCTATCATCAAAATGTCTGCAAATAACAAATGTTGGAGAGGATGCGGAGAAAAGGGAACCCTAGTACACTCTTGGTAAGGATGTAAATTGAGGCAGTCACTATGGAAAATGGTATGAAGTTTCCTCAAAAAACTAAAGTAGAAATACCATGCCTCCATGCAAAGTCGCTTCAGTCTCTTTGTGACCCCATGGACTGTAGCAACCT
Organism: Neotragus moschatus; assembly: GCA_006410615.1. Taxonomy (NCBI): domain Eukaryota; kingdom Metazoa; phylum Chordata; class Mammalia; order Artiodactyla; family Bovidae; genus Neotragus; species Neotragus moschatus. The sequence goes on from SJYA01005113.1 coordinate 24,134, forward strand.
CTGTCCACTGGATTCTCCAGGCAAGAATACTAGAGTGGATTGCTTTGCCCTCCTCGAAGGGATTTTCCTGACCCAGAGATTGAACCAGCTTCTCTATGTTGAAGCCCAGAAATACCATATGATCCTGAAATTCTACTCTTGAATAGATATCTGGAAAAGATGAAAACACTTAAATCAAGAATATACAAACAACCCCAGTATTCCCAGCAGCACTATTTACAATAGCCAAGACACAGAAGCTACCCAAGTGCCCATCAGCAGATTATTGGATTAAGATCTCTCTCTCTCTCTCTCTCTCTCTCTCACACACACACACACACACACACACACACACACACACACTCCGGAATATTATTCAGCCATCAAAAATGAAAATCTGCCATTCGCAGCAATGTGGATGGCCTAAGGCTTCCCTGATGACTCAGATGGCAAAGAATCTGCCTGCAATGCAGGAGACCCTAGAGCACATTATGGTTGGTGAAATAAGTCAGACAGATGACAAATATAAAATGTAGAATTCTGGGACCATTGATGTAGAGAGCAGCTCTCTGATTTCCCAGGATCCTGCACATGGAAGGAGTGGTTTCTTTGACTGGTAAGTTTTATGGTGTTGTTCTGAATGTTCTTCCCCTATTTCCTTTCTTCTAAAACTAGGTAAGGCAATTTCTGTCATTCTCAACTGGATCTTGACTATTACACTGCTTCATGGGATTACTTTGTGTATGACGTGAAATAACGCACATGGTACATTAAAAACCATGCCTGACACATAGTAAGAGCTCAATAATTCATCTTTGAATTATTTTTAAATTACAGTCATTAATATTGTGGAAATTCGATTGCTCTTGGCTTTTCTGCTTTCCTTAGCAAGTATTATTTCTTTTTCCTTTTTTAATGTTTTATATTTTGTTTTATGTGTGCATTTTTAAAGACTTACATATGTATTACATTTTGTTTCTATTGACGTATAGTTGATGCACAACATGACTTTCAGATGTAGAACATAGTGAATCACAATTTTTAAAGGTTTAGCTGTTATAAAATATTGACTATAATTTCTGTCAGTTCAGTTCATTTGCTCAGTCGTGTCTGACCGTTTGTGACCCCATGGACCGCAGCACCCATTTTCTGCAATATACAATATTACAATATATCCACTACCCTAGCTTCTTTCCTGAATTCGAAAGCCAGAGTCAGAACTTTGGCTCCAGACCTACACTATGCCTATAGAGTCACAAAAGCAAATGTGAACTGTGATAACACTCACTGAAATAAAAACACAGAGCTGAAGAGGACTGATGAGAAAGAGCATGACTTTAGTTTAGGTCATGCAGTTCCTATAGAACATCCAAATGAACATTTCTAGAATGCAATAGGAAATACAAATTTATAAGGAAGAGATTTAGGCTAAATTTATGCCAGGGAATGAGATAAGTGATATGTAAACATTTCCTTTATCCTGATAGCAACAAGTGACAAGATATTATTAAGTCCAGGAAAATGAGATTTAAACAAGCTTGGAACTGATTAACGTATGGACAGTTAATGAACCTGTGGAGTGATATGAGATCATGGGTCAAACAGGAGATGGCAAGAGTGAACATCGACATTTCTAAAATGGACTGGAATGTGTGAATTTAACTTAAATGGCCATTACATCTACTCCTGTGGGCAAGAATCCCTTAAAAGAACTGGAGTAGCCATCATAGTCAACAAGAGTCTGAAATGCAGTACTTGGATACAATCTCCAAAATGACAGAATGATCCCTGTTCATTTCCAAGGCAAACCATTCAGTATCACAGTAATCTAAGTCTATGCCCCGACCAGTAATGCTGAAGAAGCTGAAGTTGAATGGTTCTAAGAAGACCTACAAGACCTTCTCGGACTAACACCCAAAAAAAGATGTCATTTTCATAATAGGGGACTGGAATGCAAAAGTAGGAAGTCAAGAGATACCTGGAGTAACAGGCAAATTTGGCCTTGGAGTACAGAATGAAGCAGTGCAAAGGCTAACAGAAAATCTGCCAAGAAAATACACTGGTCATAGCAAATACACTCTTCCAACAACACAAGAGAAGACCTTACACATGGACATCACCAGATGGCTGACACCAAAATCAGATTGATTATATTCTTTGCAGCCAAAGATGGAGAAGCTCTATACAGTCAGCAAAAATAAGACCGGGAGCTGATTGTGGCTCAGATCATGAACTCCTTATTGCCAAATTCAGACTTAAATTGAAGAAAGTAGGAAAATCCACTAGACCATTCAAGTGTGATCTAAATCAAATCCCTTACAATTAAACAGTGGAAGTGACAAGTAGATTCAAGGAATTAAATCTGATAGACAGAGTCCCTGAAGAACTATGGATGGAGGTTCATGACATTGTACAGGAGGCAGTAATCAATACCATCCCCAAGAAAAAGAAATGCAAAAGGCAAAATGATCGTCCGAGGAGGCCTTACAAATAGCTGAGAAAATAAAAGATGTGAAAGGCAACGGAGAAAAGGAAATATACACATTTGAATGCAGTTTCAGAGAACAGCAAAGAGAGATAAGGAAGCCTTCCTCAGTGATCAATGCAAAGAAATAGAGGAAAACAACAGAAGGGGAAAGACTAGAGATCTCTTCAAGAAAACTGGAGATACCAAGGGAACATTTCACGCAAAGATGGGCTCAATAAAGGACAGAAATTGTATGTACCTAACAGAAGCCGAAGATATTAAGAAGAGATGGCAAGAATACACAGAAGAACTGTACAAAAAGATCTTAATGACTCAGATAACCACGATGGTGTGATCACTCACCTAGAGCCAGACATCCTGGAATGCGAAGTCAGGCAGGCCTTAGGAAGTATCACTATGAACAATTAGTGGAGGTGATGGAATTCCAGTTGAGTTATTTCAAATCCTAAAAGATGATACTGTGAAAGTACTACACTTAATATGTCACCAAATTTGGAAACCTCAGCAGTGGTCACAGGACTGGAAAAGGTCAGTTTTCATTTCAATCCTGAAAAAAGGCAATGCCAAAGAATGTTCAAATTACCACACAATTTCATTCATCTCGCACGCTAGCAAAGTTATGCTCAAAACTCTCCAAGCCAGGCTTCAACAGTATGTGAACTATGAACTTCCAGATGTTCAAGCTGGATTTAGAAAAGGCAGAGGAATTGGAGGTCAAATTGTCAACATCTGTTGGATCATCAATAAAGCAAGAGAGTTCCAGATAAACATCTACTTCTGTTTTATTGACTATGCCAAAGCCTTTGACTGTGTAGATCATAACAAACTGAAAAATTCTTAAAGACATGGGAATAACAGAACACCTGACCTGCTTGCTGAGNTTGGAGGTCAAATTGTCAACATCTGTTGGATCATCAATAAAGCAAGAGAGTTCCAGATAAACATCTACTTCTGTTTTATTGACTATGCCAAAGCCTTTGACTGTGTAGATCATAACAAACTGAAAAATTCTTAAAGACATGGGAATAACAGAACACCTGACCTGCTTGCTGAGAAATCTGTATACAGGTCAGGAAGCAACAGTTACAACTAGACATGGAACAACAGACTGGTTCCAAACTGGGAAAGGAGTATGTCAAGGCTGTATATTGTCACC
>SJYA01005115.1:11915-35423 GCA_006410615.1 Neotragus moschatus
CCCTTTTTCTTTTTTTTTTTTTTTTTTTTTTTTTTTTTGGCAGCAGTGCTCGGCATGTGAGATCTTTCTTCCCTGACTCGGGGTTGAACCTGTACCCACTGCAGTGGAATAAGTCTGAACCACTGGACCACCAGGGAAGTCCAACAAAACATATATACGTATTTCTTAAACTTAGTTCAAATTATAGCCAAGCAGTGTTCACATTAAAAACACTATTTGGGTAGGAAGACATTAGCTTTTATTTAAGTTTCTAACCTGAATTGGACTCATCGTGAAGGAGAGCCCTTCTTCTTTTCTTTAGTTATATACAGCTCCTTAAGTTAGACTCTCACTTCTCACTTGCCTTATGGAAAGATTCTGTAACAATACATCGTGAACACATAAGTCAACAGTGATTAACAAGGCAAGCTGTGCACCACCATTTGGGTTAAAAAGAAGACATGGGAAAATAAGGAAGACACAGTTGTGATTTAGAAGACCATCCACCCTTGAGAAGGGCACCTATCCCCCCCAAAATGAACATCGTCTATTGCCTGTTTTCAAATGTGCCCTTAGCTTCATGTTTGCGAGAGGGCATCACTTGACCGAGGAACATGGATCAGTCTCACTGAATGAAAAACGAAAAAGTGAAAACTGCTCAGTCGTGTCCAACTCTTTGTCCGATCCTGTAAACTGTAGCCCTCCAGGCTCCTCTGCCCACGGAATTCTCCAGGGAAGAATACCAGAGTGCGTAGCCCTTCCCTTCTCCAGGGGATCGTCTTAACTCAGGGATCGAACCCAGGTCTCACACACTGCAGGCAGATTCTTTACCATCTGAGCCACCAGGGAAGCCTAAGAGTTAGTTAATCAGTGGTATCTGGCTCTTTGTGACCCCATAAACTGTAGCCCACCAGGCTCCTCTGTCCATGGAGTTCTCCAGGCAAGAATTCTGGAGTGGGTTACCATGTCCTTCTCCAGGGAATCTTTCTGACCCAGGGATGAAACCTGGATCTCTTATGTCTCCTGCATTGCAGGCGGATTCTTTACCGTCTGAGCCACCAGGGGAGTGAGAACGAAGAGAAACGCAGGTTAGATCCCACAGGGCAGAGTTGAAATCAACCTGAGAGCCAAGGAGAGCAAGAAAGTTACCGGAAAAGGAACAGCTTCTGCCAAGGGTACACTGTGAAGTCAGACTGCACAATCAGGAGATGATAAGAAGTGCATTTCATAATGAAAATGCAAATCCACGTTTGCAAGTGTACATTCACTCACATGTTACAGATTTTGCAAATATCAGTGCCTAAAGATTTCTTCGGTGTAGAGAAACTCCAAAGTACGATGTTAGCATCAGTTTAAGGTTAACCTGGAACAAAACAAACTGCAGGGGCTTTAGTTCTGCTTTACAACTTTATAGTGAGAGCTGGACTCTAAAGAAAGCTGAGCACCAAAGAATTGATGCTTTCGAACTGTGGCGTTGGAGGACTCTTGAGAGTCCCTAGGACTGCAAGATCAGAGCAGTCCATTCTAAAGGAAATCAGTCCTGAACATTCATTAGAATGATGTTGAAGCTGAAACTCCAGCACTCTGGCCACCTGATGTGAAAAACTGACTCATTTGAAAAGATCCTGATGCCAGGAAAGATTGAGGGCAGGAGGAGAAGGGGACGACAGAGGATGAGATGGTTGGAAGGTATCACCGACTCGATGGACACGAGTTTGAGCAAGCTCCAGGAGATGGTGATGGACAGGGAGGCCTGGCATGCTGCAGCCTCTGGGGTCGCAGAGAGTCAGACGGGACTGAGCGACTGAACTGAACTGCAAATTTATGTCCTCGGGCATTTTTTAATTTCTGTGGAGAACAGTCATGTTACTTAACAAGGAACCAAGTAAACCACAAGACTAGATGCTAGAAAACCTAAGAATGAAAATTATTAGATGATTCCTGATGACCGTCATTTTCCTCAATATTCCTTACTTGTTTTGAATCTCCTTTTTCTCGTCAGCTCATGCTGATGGACTCATTATACAGTTTCTGTCCTTGCTCCTAAAGCTTGTGAGGAGGACAGGCAATAAAGAAATAAGTAAAATCAAGAAAGAAGCACAAACTTCCAGGTGCAAAATGGATGGGTCATTGGTGTGAAATGTACAGTGTGTGGAATACAGTCAATAGTTTATATAATATCTTTGTGTAGTGACAGAAAAAAGGGAGATACATCCTGGGCATTTTTATAGGCACAACAAAACAGGGACAAATCAAGTAGTGATATTTGTCGATAATGAGAGGAAAAGTTAAAATTTTTGCTAAACCCTTGAGAGCGGGTTCTTATCTCATGCAATATGGCAGGTTCTTATCTCATGCAATATGGCCTTTAGGCTCTCTCAGGGATTGTTTTCCCTTCGGGGACTTTCCAAGAAGTTGTTTTTCCAGGCCGTCGGAATGTGGCCCCGACCAGCCGTTTAGACCTGGTAGCAAACGAGCCTATCCCTGTAAAGGTCAGGACCTGCGCACCAATCAGACTGTTCCCACCCTAGCTGCACCCGTTTGTGGTTTTTGTGCTTAAAAATGCTCTGTAACGACTGTTCGGGGTTCGTTCCTCCCTGGAGGTGACTGAACCCCGGCGCGCCGGCTCAATAAATCCTCCTGCTATTTGCATCGAATCCAAGTCTTGGTGATCTTTGGAGCGACGGGTCCTAGGAAAAGACCGTAAGGTCTAACAATACAGAGACACACAAGCCAGGATGCTGTGTAAATCAGAAATAGGAGAGTGAAAAGAATAAAGGCCTTTAATTTCATCAGGAATGAAAGTGAAAGTTGCTCAGTCATGTCTGACTCTGCGTCACCGTGGAGTGAAGCCCGCCAGGCTCCTCTGTCCATGGAATTCTCCAGGCAAGAATACCAGAGTGGGTAGCCCTTCCCTTCTCCAGGGGATCGTCTTAACTCAGGGATCGAACCCGGGTCTCCCGTAATGCAGGTAGATTCTTTACTGTCTGAGCCACCAGGGAAGCCTGAGAAAACTGGAGTGGGTAGCCTATCCCTTCTCCAGGGGAACTTTCCAACCCAGGTATCAAATCAAGGTCTCCTACATTGCAGGCTGATTTTTTACCATTTGAACATGAGTCTAGTGGATTCAACAAGCATAAGGTGAAATAAATATACCTAAAGTTAGGATTCAGTTCTGAGCAATATTCATTCAAAGACCAGTATGAAAGGAATTATTTAACTATGCAGTACAATTAGATTTGGACCAAACATACTTCAATGTCCCTTCGTAAAATAACATGGTGCATAAACCTCACCTTTGCTGCTTGCTATATAACTAATGTTGGAGAAAGCAATGGCTCCCCACTCCAGTACTCTTGCCTGGAAAATCCCATGGACGGAGGAGCCTGGTAGGCTGCAGTCCATGGAGTCGCCAAGAGTCGGACACGACTGAGCAACTTCACTTTCACTTTTCACTTTCATACACTGGAGAAGGAAATGGCAACCCATCCAGTGTTCTTGCCTGGAGAATCCCAGGGACCAGGGAGCCTGGTGGGCTGCCGTCCATGGGGTCGCCAAGAGTCGGAAACGACTGAAGTGACTTAGCAGTAGCATATAACTAATGCTGTGTGTGTATGTAAATACACAACCATATATTAATTTCTTGCATTTTGTTTTCATTAATAAAAGGAACAACTGATTACATTTTTAAGGTTATCTACATCCAAGAACATCACCATAGCTTTTTGGTGTTTTGTGCCTTATATCTGTTTCAAGGGACACTGAATGCACTATAGAATTGTTATACTCATTCCTGAATTAATTAGCAGATACAAATCTGTGACTTTTTTGTTGGCAAATCAATGTGTGAAAGAGTCTATTTTATAGGACTCTTACTGCCATACATAACGAACTTTACCCAAAGGCAACCAGAGAGGTTTTGCAACGCCTCTGAAAAACACATAATTTAGGATACGTGTGAGGGACAGGGTCTTGACTAGACTTGAGAAACTATGGGTCGAAAGAATGCTTGTCACACATCCATAATTCTCTTACAACTCTTTCTTGCTTGTCCCTTAGTCTGGAAGCATGATGTCTGGAAGCAAAATGTGCTGGTCCAATGGTAAAGAGTCAACCTGCCAACGCAGGGTAGATGGGTTCGATCCCTGGCCTGGGGAGATCCCACAGGCCGAGTGGCAACTAAGCCTGAGTGTGCGCCATAACTGCTGAGGCTGTGTGCCTAGGGCCCGTGTTGCATGATAAGAGAGGCTACCACAATGAGAAGCCTGTGTATCACGGCTAGAGTGCAGCCCTTATTCCCCTAAGTGGGACAAAGCCCGTCAAGCAATGAAGACTCAGCACAGCACAGCCAAAATTCATTAATTTTAAAATGTCCCAACTCAAAACATTTACCACTATAAAACTAAAGTCTATGAAACATATAACTTTTACAATCTTATTGTCTTTGAATATCGGGTTCAACAGAAAAACAGAGGCATCAATTCTTTCAGCATTCAGCCTGTTTTATGGTCCAGCTTTCCCATCCATACACGACTACTGGAAAAACCATAGCTTCGACTAGACGGACCTTTGCTCAAATAGTGATGTTTCTGCTTTTTAATACACTGTCTAGGTTTGTCATAGCTTCTCTTCAAAGAAGCAAGCGTCTTTTAATTTCGTGGCTGCAGTCACCATCTGCAGTGATTCTAGAGCCTAAGAAAATGAAATCTGTCACTGCTTGCACTGTTTCCCCATCTATTTGCCATTAAGTGATGGGACCGGATGCCATGATCTTAGTCTTTTGAACGTTGAGTTTTAAGCCAGCTTTTTCACTCTCCTCTTTCACTTTTATCCGGAGGCTCTTTAGTTCCTCTTGCTTTCTTCCATAAGAGTGGTCTCATCTGAATATCTGAGGCTCTTGATACTTCTCCTGGCAATCTTGATTCCAGTCTGTGATTCTTTCAGCCTGGCATTTCACGATGTACTCTGCATAAAAGTTAAATAAGCAGGGTGACAATATACAGCCTTGACATACTCGTTTCCCAATTTTTAACCAGTTCATTGTTCCATGTCTGGTACTAACTGTTGCTTGCTGACCTGCATACAGGTTTCTCAGGAGGCAGGTCAGGTGGTCTGGCTTTCCCATCTCTTGAAGAATTTTCCAGTTTTTTGAGATCCACAGAGTCAGAGGCTTTACTGTAGTCAATGAAGCAAAAGTAGATGTTTTTCTGGAATTCCCTTGTTTTTTTCTATGATCCAATGGATGTTGGCAATTTATCTGTGGTTCCTCTGCCTTTTCTAAATCCAGCTTGTACGTCTGGAAGTTCTCAGTTCATGTACTGTTGAAGTCTAACTTGAAGGATTTTGAGCATTACTTTGCTAGCATGAAATGGGCATAGTTTGAACATTCTTTGGCATTGCCTGTCTTTGGGATTGGAAGGAAAACTGACCTTTTCCGGTCCTATGGCTGCTGCTGAGTTTTCCAAATTTGCTGGCATACGGAGTGCAGCACTTTCACAGCACCATCTTTCAGGATTTTAAATAGCTCAGCTGGAGTTCAATCACCTTCACTACTTTGTTCATAGGAATGCTTCCTAAGGCCCACTTGACTTCACACTCCAGGATGTCTGGCTCTAGCTGAGTGATCACACCACCGTGGTTATCAAGTCATTGAGAACTTTCTCGTACAGTTCTTCTGTGAGAATTCTGCATTGTATTCCAAATCCAAATGAGTGCTTGATATCAACTGTGGAACACAGCATAGATAGCTAACAAAACATTAATAAAGCTAGGTATTAATGAGATCCACGGTGAAATACTATCCCAAATTACAAAGTGCTGTCTATTTTAACTGTGTATCCACTGCAGATACAGTCATATGCTCCAGTCTCCAGTTCAACATTATAAAATATCTGGGTTGCACCCCAAGGAGTAAGAAACATATTACACAGCAGAGTGAGAAATGTGGAGTGTGTATTCACAGCACTTTAAGGATAAATATGTCGTTCGGTATCTGAGAGCAGTGTTCATGGACATTAGAATGTTGGCAAAATCACGAAAAGTAGCCATGTCAATAAGACATCAGAAACCTGGAAAAGAATCAGACTCTCCCTTGCGTGATCTGATGATTCAGACTCGAAATATCTCGACGTGGCAGTTTTCCGGCTCCAACAGTTTTATGCGGTCTCTTAGGGAGATGACTTTCAAAGGCGCTGTGTTAATAGATAACCCCGGGTGAGCATTTTGAGTAAATTCAATTTTTCAGGCTCCTTCAGTTTCACACTTTAGGATGGAAATTCTCCCCCAAATAAGTAACAGCAATCATTAAGTGTCATTCAGTTGATGGATTGCCATTCCAAAGGAGAGTTGTTGAGTCGTTTTTTTTTTCCCCCGTCTGGCACAAGATCTTTTAGGGTGCTCCAGGGGCCAGAAGTTCAAAGAGGAAATCATGGGACCTCTCCCCCATTGCTATCCTGACTGGAGCTGTGATTAATACGGAAATGCAACGATAAAGCTCTGCAAGAGCCAAAGATCTTTCCATCCTTGCAGTCTGGCCTTGTTCTGGGCCTGTGAAGGGCACAGCACTGCTATTCCTCAATGCCCGAAGGGAGGGCAGGTGGAGGCATGATACTGCTGAATAAAGTCGGCAGCAACTAACGCTGTGGAATGCGGTCCTTGCGATACAGACGGGGGCTTCCCCCAGTGGCTCCGTCGGTCAAGAATCCACCTGCAGTGTGAGAGACGCAGGTTCGATCCCTGGGTCGGGAAGATCCCCCTGGAGGAGGAAATGGCTACCCACTCCAGTACTCCTGCCTGGAGAATCCCATGCACAGAGGAGCCTGGCGGGCTACAGTCCATGAGGTCACAGAGAGTCAGACACAACTGAGCTCAGGGGACATTTTTCAGTCGCCACTGTGGGTGGGAGGTTTGCCGGCAGCATCTGGCGGGTGGGTCACGAACGTTGCTTAGCATCCCACCCACCACAGAGCCGAATCTCGTCCCCAGAGTCATCAGGGTCAACGGAATGCATTTTCCTGCAGACCTGGGTCCAGAGCTCAGGGGTTCAGATCCGTTCACCTTCATCCTTCATGGTCTCTATCAACACAGCATGTTTGGGGCTGACCCTGAGGCAACATTTCAGTCACGATTACAGGACCCTGAAGGATGAGTGGACTGGCGTGCTGCATTCCCCACTGGGTTTGGGGTTTCTTGGTTTGTTGCTGCTGCACTTGGTTTTGTGTGGAGGTCTATGGGTGGTGGTATCACTGACATCTGGGTGAGACTTGACAAGGCCATTTGTAAACCGGCCTTGGCTTCACAGCTCAGTCGGGCAAGAATCCACCTGCAATGTAGGAGACCCTGATTCAATTCCTGGGTCGGGAAGATCCCCTGGTGAAAGGATAGGCTGTCCACTCCAGTATTCATGGGCTTCCCTGGTGGCTCAGCTGGTAAAGAATCTTTCTGCAATGCGGGAGACATGGGTTCGACCCCTGGGTCAGGAAGATTCCTTGGAAAGGAAATGGCAATCCACTTTAGTATTCTTACCTAGAGAATTCCATGGACAGAGGAGCCTGCTGGGCTCCAGTCCATGGAGTCACAAAGAACTGGACACGACCGAGCAACTACGCTGTTACTTTCTCTCCACACAAACAGGCATTTCGGAAATCAGACGCTTCAGAAAGTATCCTACTCATTCAGGTGTGATCACAGGTGAGTTATCTCATCTCTCACTCATCTACCTGCCTTATCCTGTCATCTTCTGGTTGGAAATGTTAGGGGAAACACTGACTGAAATCACTCACCCTGGCCAGGCACCAGAGGAGCCATTTTCCTGAGTTATCTTACAACAGAAGGTCCTGGTAAGGAACAGGGAACTAAGAAGACACCACCCACTGGAAGAGTTTGCTGCTGCTAAGTCGCTTCAGTCGTGTCCGACTCTGTGCGACCCCAGAGACGACAGCCCGCCAGGCTCCCCCATCCCTGGGATTCTCCAGGCAAGAGCACTGGAGTGGGTTGCCATTTCCTTTTCCAATGCATGAAAGTGAAAAGTGAGTTTGGGAAAGGTCAAAAGGATATAACACCAAATGTCCTACCAACCTTCCAGAATCCTCCTCGCCAGAATCCATCTTGGCTGAGCAATGGATGTACCACCAGGAAGGAGCCTGAGTCAGAATGATGGGCCCGGGACAACCTGGAAACTAAACCCACCAGCATAAAACTTCGTGGCTGAACGGTCCTCCTGGGTTCCCTTACCCTCCTGCTCTCTGCCCAGGCATCCCTTGCCAATACAGTCTCTTGCTTTGTCAGGAGCAATGTCTTTCTCGGAAAACTCATCTCCAAGTGTCAGACAAGAGCCCATTGCTGGGCCCTGAGAGTGGGTCGCCCTTCCTGCAACAGAATCAGGGCGCTAGTTTCAGCCCGCACACCAGGAGAGGGGGTGACAGAAAGGAGGTGAGGATCATGGACTGAGGGCTGGTAACACTGCACATTCTAGAGGCATGAAGCGCCTCTGAATGGAGCTGCTGCAATTCCTGGTGAGTTGGCTGGGTGCACAAGTCACTGAGTTATAATAGGGACTTTAAAACACAGACTGAGGGACTTCCCTGGTGGCCCAGTGGCTAAGAATCTGCCTTGTAATGCAGCTGATGCTGCAGGTTCGATCCCTGGTCAGGGAAACTAGGATCCAACATGGCTCGGGGCAACGGAGCCTACACATCACAACTGCAGTCCACGCACAGCATCTACTGAGTCCACACACGGCCACAAAGGAGCCTCCATGACACAGTGGAGATCCGAGACAGTCAAAAAATAAATATTAAAAAATGATTTAAAAAAATTTAAATAGATGGATAATTCAGTTTAGTTCAATCGCCCAGTCATGTCTGACTCTTTGCGACCCCATGAATCGCAGCACACCAGGCCTCCCTGTCCATCACCAACTGCCAGAGTTCACTCACACTCACGCCCATCGAGTCAGTGATGCCATCCAGCCATCTCATCCTCGGTCGTCCCCTTCTCCTCCTGCCCCAATCCCTCCCAGCCTCAGAGTCTTTTCCAATGAGTCAACTCTTTGCATGAGGTGGCCAAAATACTGCAGTTTCAGCTTTAGCATCATTCCTTCCAGAGAAATCCCAGAGCTCATCTCCTTCAGAATGGACTGGTTGGATCTCCTTGCAGTCCAAGGGACTCTCAAGAGTCTTCTCCAACACCACAGTTCAAAAGCATCAATTCTTCGGCACTCAGCCTTCTTCACAGTCCAACTCTCACATNTAAGGACATAGGAATGTTACAGCTGTCTCTTATACACATCTTCCATGACACAGTGGAGATCCGAGACAGTCAAAAAATAAATATTAAAAAATGATTTAAAAAAATTTAAATAGATGGATAATTCAGTTTAGTTCAATCGCCCAGTCATGTCTGACTCTTTGCGACCCCATGAATCGCAGCACACCAGGCCTCCCTGTCCATCACCAACTGCCAGAGTTCACTCACACTCACGCCCATCGAGTCAGTGATGCCATCCAGCCATCTCATCCTCGGTCGTCCCCTTCTCCTCCTGCCCCAATCCCTCCCAGCCTCAGAGTCTTTTCCAATGAGTCAACTCTTTGCATGAGGTGGCCAAAATACTGCAGTTTCAGCTTTAGCATCATTCCTTCCAGAGAAATCCCAGAGCTCATCTCCTTCAGAATGGACTGGTTGGATCTCCTTGCAGTCCAAGGGACTCTCAAGAGTCTTCTCCAACACCACAGTTCAAAAGCATCAATTCTTCGGCACTCAGCCTTCTTCACAGTCCAACTCTCACATCCATACATGGCCACAAGACAAACTATAGCCTTGACTAGACGGACCTTTGTTGGCAAAGTAATGTCTCTGCTTTTGAATATACTATCCCGGTTGGTCATAACTTTCCTTCCAAGGAGTAAGCGTCTTTTAATTTCATGGCTGCAGTCACTTACCATCGTCATAAGACGAAAAAGGTGGAAAACAGATGATGAAAATATTTTGGGCAGCAGTGAAAAACATAACCTCCCTGTCTTATCCCATAGTAAGATTTATTAAGTCTTCAGTTCTTGTCTTGGGTAGAAACACAATCATGGTTCTCTCTTGCAATGAGCTTGTCGGTTTCTGGTTTCTTTCCCTTCCAAGAAAATGAACACTATTTCTTTAACTTATTTCCTATGCACATCTAAGAAATCAACAATCCAGTCTGAGTCAATTCTACACTCTGACATATTCTCCAATTTCCACATCCTCAACATTTATAATACACATTTATGTGTTATTTATGCAGTGTGAATTAAAACAGCAACAAAAGCAAACAGTTTCCGTACATGTCACCCACAAAAGAGAAAACTGTGAAGTATTGATTACAGACCAAATTGAATCTGAAATAGGGTCTAATGAGTCAAAAAATTCAAACAACCCCTTTGAAAGTTAATTATGGTGCCAAAAGCCAGTCTTCAGGCCCTTTTACTAAATCTATGTTTTGCTTTATGATGGAAAAATATAGGGCCCTTGAGGCGTTCTTTGCACAGTAATTACTTCTAAAGGGAAAACCCTGAACACTGCAGTGACATGATCTGAATATCATACACAAGCTTTCAGCCTCCTTTGCTTTCCTGTCAACATTTTTATCATATATAATAGGAAAGAAAAATGGATTTATCAGACTAGTGGAAATAATTAGACTCAGATTATCAAAAAAAAAGTGTGACAGTTGCTGATAGTTTTTGTAGAACTGTGAGAAGTAATGGGGTTTCCCTCGTGGCTCAGATGGTAAAGAATCTGCCTGCAATGCAAGAGAACCAGGTTTGAGAAGTAAGAAACCCCTATTTCCGGTAACAAGCAGGATGTGTCTGTGAAAAAAAAAAAAATGTTCTTTCTCTGTCAGGCTAAAGTCAGATCTGGAGCAAGACAAGATACCCACACATTGTCTGAAATGTTATGTAGAGCACAGAGAAAGCTGTAGGTAAGGAATGTAATGGTGTGTAAGTAAGGACATAGGAATGTTACAGTCTGGAGAATCTGGCCAGACGATCTCTCCTCCATGTGTGACAGTCCTACCAAGGCAAGGGCTTCGTGCGTGATATGGAGCAGACCTGGAAAAATACACTTTAGCCAGTGGATCTGTCTTGTGTTGGGTACGGGTTCCATGATGTAACCAGTGTGCACACTAGCAAGATTTCTGACAACAATCCCTAGACTCCTGTTCTGCTCCTCCTCTCTCAGCCCATTATATGTTTTCTCCGAAGCTTTTATTAAAAAAAAAAAAAAAACTATCTGCTTAGTCACTCAGTGACGTCCGACTCTTTGCGACCCCATGGACTAGGGCCCACAGGCTCCTCTGTCCGTGAGGATTCTCGAGGCAAGAATACTGGAGTGGGCTGTCATGCCCTCTTCCAGGGGATCGAACTCTGGCGTCTTGCATTGCAGGCGGATGCTTTACCATCTGAGCCACCAGGGAAGGCCAAAATATAGTCTGTCCTGAACCCAACTGCTGAACTGAATCATCTCACCCAGCTAGTCTTGGGAGCCCCAAACCTGTAGCCTCCATATGACTTGGATTGTAGCTGGGGGTGATGCATGCCCTTGTGTCTATGCGGGCAGGACAAGCTGACTTAGGAATGGCAAACAATCTGGAGGGCCAGGAATGAACTCAAGCACTCTGCATGAACGATTGTTCCCAAGAGTAGGATTTCATCCAGGCGGGGGCTGGGGGGATGCACAGGCTGGGTGGAGCCTGGGGCTCTCTGAAAGAGATGGAGTTGGGACTGCCTGCAGGAGGGAACACAGCGGAAGAGCTAAGATGAAACTGAGGAAATCCATAAAACAGGGAGACACAGAAGGGCGTCATTGGGGTGAGTTAAGTGTTCCTTACCAACACGGGTCCGTCCAGTCAAAGCTACGGTTTTCCCAGTACTCACATATGGACGTGAGAGCTGGACTATAAAGAAAGCTGATCGCGGAAGAATTGATGCTTTTGAACTGTGGTGTTGGAGAAGACTCTTGAGAGTCCCTTGGACTGCGATGAGATCCAAACAGTCCATCCTAAAGGAGATCAATCCTGAGTGTTCACTGGAAGGACTGATGTTGAAGCTGAAATTCCAATCCTTTGGCCACCTGATGTGAAGAACTGACTGAGTGGAAAAGACCCTGATGCTGGAAAAGACTGTAGGTGGGAGAAGAAGGGGATGACAGAGGATGACATGGTTGGATGGTATCACCAACTCAATGGACATGAGTTTCAGCAAACTCTAGGTGTTGGTGAAGGACAGGGAAGCCTGGCGTGCTGCAGTCCATGGGGTCACAAAGAGTCGGACACAACTGAGCGACTGAACTGAACTGAACTGATTCTCAGTTATGCAGTGGTCTAACTCAAGCTGTGACCAACGTAGCCACAATTTATACGATCAGGTGTGAAGTTTCCTCTACTATTAGTTAACACACCTTTTCCTACGATGGGGGGCCTACATCTATCTGTCTCTAAGCACATTTCAGTGTATTATGTTGAGAATGAGCTCTGAAGGAGAAAATCACTGAGGCAGCACACTTGCAGAGAGAAGGATGTCCCCTAACTCCCAAAGTGTTGAACAGCAAGGGAAGGTCAAAGAGCTGTCCAGCATAGGCCTGCTCTTTAGACGATGCTCACAAATGCAACCTTGAAGTATGCTCCCAGGTATTGTGTTAAGAATGAAAGTGAAAGTCTACAATCTGTGTTGAATTCGTATTTTTTAAATTAAAAGATGCTCCTTGGAAGGAAAGCTATGACAAACTTAGTGTATTAAAAAGCAGAGACATCACTTTGCTGAGAAAAATCCCCATAGTCAAAGCTATGGTTTTTCCAGTAGTCATGTATGAATGTGAGAGTTGGTCTATAAAGAAAGCTGACCGCCAAAAGAACTGATGATTGATGTGTTTGAACTGTGGTGTTGGAGGAGATTCTTGAGAGTCCCTTGGACAGCAAGGAGATCCAACAGGTCCATCCTAAAGGAACTCAACCCTGAAAATTCAGTGGAAGGACTGATGCTGAAGCTGAAACTCCAATCCTTTGGCCACCTGATGTGAAGAGCTGACTCACTGGAAAAGACCCTGATGCTGGGAAAGATTGAGGGCGGGAGGAGAAGGGGACCACAGAGGATGAGATGGTTGGATGGCATCACGGACTCAATGGACATGGGTTTCAGTAAACTCCGGGAGTTGGTGATGGACAGAGAGGCCTGGCATGCTGCAGTCCATGGGGTCACAAAGAGTCAGACGTGACTGAGCAACTGGACTGACTAACTGAAGCAAAGAAGACTTCTACTTCCTACCTTGTTGAATAACGTGGCATGAGATCATGATTTCTACTCGAGCAGAAAGCACAGAATTCTGCTGAGATGGTCATATGGCATCATGGACTCGATGGACATGGGTTTGAGTAAGCTCCGGGAGATACTGAAGGACAGGGAAGCCTGGTGTGCTGTAGTCTACAGGGTCGCAGAGTCAGACAATGGCTTAGACAATGAACAACAACAAGTATATTATATCTATTAAAAGTTTAGGTTTCTTAACGATACAAATCAACTTATTTACAAAACAGAAACAGACTCACAGATACAGAAAAGAAACTTATGGTTCAAAAAGGGGAAAGAAAGGGGAGCGATAAATTAAGAGTGTGGGATTAACATATATACCCTGTTATGCAACCAATAAGGATTTACTCTGAAGCACAGGAAAGTATAGGCTTCCCGGATGGCTGAGATGGTAAAGAACCCACCTGCAATGCAGGAGACCTGGGTTGGATCCCTGGGTCTGGAAGATCCCCTGGAGCAGGAAATGACAACTCACTCCAGTATACTTGTCTGGAGAATCCCATGGGCAGAGGGTTCAGTGTCTTGTCAAAGGAAAAAGACTTTGAAGAATAGATATACGTAGACTGTGAATATATATGCAGGCATGTATATTTGCAGCCTGGTGTGCTGCAGTCCATGGGGTCACAAAGAATCAGACACGACTTAGTGACTGAACAATATATATATATATATATATACACACACCCATATATATATATATATATATATACACACACACCCATATATATATATATGGTGGTTGTGTATAACTGGCTCACTTTGCTGAATATGTGAAACTAGACTATGGTTTTTCCAGTGGTCATGTATGGTTGTGAGAGCTGGACTGTGAAGAAGGCTGAGCACCGAAGAATTGATACTTTTGAACTATGATGTTGGAGAAGACTCTTGAGAGTCCCTTGGACTGCAAGGATATCCAACCAGTCCATTCTAAAGATCAATCCTGGGTTTTCTTTGGAAGGAATGATGCTAAAGCTGAAACTCCAGTCCTCTGGCCACCTCATGCGAAGAGTTGACTCGTTGGAAAAGACTCTGATGCTGGGAGGGATTGAGGGCAGGAGGAGAAGGGGACGATCGAGGATGAGATGGCTGGATGGCATCACGGACTCGATGGACATGAGTCTGAGTGAACTCCGGGAGTTGGTGATGGACAAGGAGGCCTGGCGTGCTGCGATTCGTGGGGTCGCAAAGAGTCAGACACAACTGAGCAAATGAACTGAACTGAACACAATTGTAAATCAACTTTACTTTGATTGACAAAAAAATGTTTAGGAAAATTCTGCAGTGGGGGCCACTGGGGCCTGCTGATTTCTTGGTGGAAAGGATCTAAGAAACAAATTCAATTTATGTAGTACCTCTATGGATATTCAGGTTACCTATTTCTTGTTGAGCGAATGTTGGTTCTTTGTGCTTTTCATGAAACTCGTATATAGAAGTAATTCTCATATACTTGCTTTTAGTCTTCTCTCATGTTACTAAGGCCTACAGAGATGGAGTGATAAGAGACCTTTCATTTCCAATGTTGGTAAATTGTCTTTAGTTCGGCCAGATGCTTAGGAATTCTATTGATCTCCAAAAGAACCATCTTTGGTTTCCTGGCTGTGTTCTATGGTTTATCTGTTTTCTTGCTCAGGATTTCTGCTGTGATTATTTCCCCTTTTCTGCTTATATCTGGTTTATTTTCTAGCTGCTTAAAGTACAAAATTAAGTCAGTGACTTGAAGCATTATTTCCTCTGCGATATAAATGTTAATTGTATAAACATCCCTGTAAGTGATTACTTCTTTAATTGCAACCTACTTTTTTTTTTCTTTCTGGATGAAACTTTTTTTTCCCCAGGTTTATTGAAGTCTACGGAGTACGTAAAACGCTGCAAATAATTAATGTATATAATTTGCTGACTCTGGACATTTCTGTACACTAATGTTACCATCACCCAATCCAGGTAATAAAATTAGCTATCTCCTGACACTGTTGCTGTTCAGTTGCTCAGTCGTGACCAATTCTTTGTGACCCTGTGGCCTGCAGCATGCCAGGCTCCCCTGTTCTTCATCATCTCTGGGAATCTTCTTCAGTCCTCTCTTCTGTAGAAGCAAAAGAACATTCTCCAGTGTGGTGAGTTTCACGTTCACTTTCCATATCAGAATCAGTCACTAAGGTTTCTTGTGTTTTTGTTGATCTAATATTCACTTTATCTGATTCAGAACTATATTCTGAAGAAGTATCATCTTGCAAGCCACGACGGACATGTGTAGCTTGTACAATGACAGAAAATATCTGCATAAAATTCACCGCAAAATTCTCCTTCGCTCAAAATTTTTGAAAGTTTTAAGGGCTTCCTTGATAGCTCAGTTGGTAAAAAAAAAAATCCACCTGCAATGCAGGAGACCCCGGTTTATTTCCTGAGTCAGAAAGATCCCCTGGAGAAGGGAAAGGCTACCCACTCCAAGATTCTGGCCTGGAGAATTCCCTGGACGGTGTAGTCCATGGGGTCGCAGAGAGTCAGACACGACTGAGCAACTTTCCCTTAGGGGAACAAACTTGCATTTATAATATATGCAAGGCTGGAAGAAAAACCTAATGGAGCAAACTGTGAATGATATCTACAATCGCACGTTGTATAATGAACCCTCAGTTTTAAGCTCCACCAACTTTACATGGTGGCGTTAACTGCATCAGTCTCTAAAAATGTATTTATACATCTCCGGTCAATAAAGTTCGGGTAACAGAAAATGTTTTAATGTACCTCTAGCCAGTAAAGTGTTAAGAAATACACATTCTTTTATATCTGCTGTGATACATATCATTCATGACGGTTTCATTCCTTCGCACAGATCCAGTCACCCTGCTGTTTTCGAGAATTCTTTCACATTTCCCATGGGGTTCGTCTGCTGGGGTGACTTCCTCACCGGTGTGTGTCTCAACAAGTCTGAATTTCAATTTTCATTTTTGAAAGATATCTCCCCGCAGTTTGGCATGCCAAGATGAAGACTACTTTCTGCTCTTGAAGGAGGGCACGCCACTCTTTCCTGGCTTGCATTGTTTCCGAAGAGATAATGTCGGGTCATTCTTATCTTTGTTCCTCTGAAGGGAAAAATCTCTTTAGAGAGCCTCTCTTTAAAAGGCTGTCTTTATTACTGTCTGATTAAAATGTATCTTGCTTCCGTTTTCCTCACTTTTCTCCCATTTCATCCATATTCACGGGACATTTTCTGGAAATGTGAGCTTACAGGTTTCATTAAATTTCATGGTGGGGATGGTGAGGAAATGGCATTATTTATTTAAATTTTTTTTTTCCCCTTCCACTCTCTCTGCAATTCTAATTACATGCATATTCTTTTGTCTGAAGTTCTCTCACAGAGCACTGGATTCAGTTCTCTGTTAATCCATCATTTTAATCTGGAGGTTTCAATCTGAATGGCTTTCTCTTTTAGAAAAATTTCCCCGACTTTTCATCTTTCAGCATCTGCCTGCTGTGAATTCCTTCCCATGGAACCTTTATCTCAGACGCTGCATCTTTTGAGTCCGGAATATTGATTTTGTTTTCAGAATTTTCCTGATCCTCTTTATGATACTGCTAACCTTTGGCTACCCTCTTGAAATTATGGGATTCTTAAAAATAATTCTTAATTATTAAGAATTCTTTCATATCGTTGCCTATTAATTCTATTATTTCTGTGTTGCTAGTCCGTTGCTAAGCCGTGTCCCCATGGATTGCAGCACGCCAGGCTCCCCCATCTTCCACTATCTCCTGGAGCCTGCTCAAACTCATGTCCACTGAGTCGGTGATACCACCCAACCATCTCATCCTCTGTCATCCCCTTCTCCCGCCTTCTGTCTTTCTTGAAGAGTTCTGTTATTTCTTGGTCTGTTTCCATTTACTGATCTTCTCTTTTCTTCATGTTAATGGCCATTAATTTCCTCCTTTTTTGCACGTCAGTAATATTTCCTTAGATACCAGTCTTTATCAATGTCGCCATTGTGGGTACAGGATGTATTTGTATACATACTTGAGCTTTACCTCTCGAATTCTCTTACATCACTTGGAAATCGTTTGTTCAAGTCTTGCTTTGAAGTACAACTGAGAGGAAGCAGAACAGCCTTTTGTCTAAGACTGAATTTCTGAACCAATACACTTTTTAATATATCCTGATTCTTTTCTTTCTTTTTTTTTTTTTTAAAATTTTGGGCAAATAACATATAACTTACTATCTTCAGAAATGTTTGGGGCACAGTTCAGTGGTATTAAGTGCATACAGGGTCTTTCTCTGCTGATCTGAGGGGATGTTTTCCAATTGTTCCACTGCTTTCTAACATACCATTTAACTTATTGATTATCCCTGCTATCTATTACGTGTTATATCCACGCCATGAGAGTTACATCTAAAGCCCTGCACCTGTACTTGACACATAACAGGTACTCAGTAGTTATTTTGTCAATCAATCCATTCATTCAATATCAGAAAAGTACAATAAAAGTTTCATTTTTTTGTTCCTTTAAAAACTACTGTTTAATGAGAAGACTTTACTAAACAGTGGAAGATGTGCTTTTAAATTGACATACAATACTGTGTTAATTTCTGATGTATAGCAAAGGGATTACTATTCTTAAGTACTTTTATGTAACACCTCCAACCCACAAGCTGAGGGACTGAAATTTGTATAAAAGGATAGTCTAAGGCAAGTGCAGAGAAAAAGATTGTGAGCCGGGCGGTCAGGCAAAAAAAAGGAAATTTATTAGAGGGAAAAGAGAAGGTAACTGGCTCTTAAGGAGAACCAGAGTTTTCCCTTTCTGACGGAGTCCTTTTTATACCCCACCAATGAAAAATTCTCTGAAGGGATGGTCACATAGCCAGAGGTCTGGAATCTGGTGGTCTTGCAGCTTTGAGAAGATTAGCACCGATGAGAAAACAAGATGCCATCTGAGCAATTTGGTCAGACTCGCAGATCCCTGCGATTTTATTCTTCATTTGCAAGGCCAACATAACCAAGCCATCTTACCAATGAGACCCCACGTGGGCCGTATCGGAGAGCCATCTGTCTATAGACCTGTGTCTTTCCTTTGAAGGGCCATGCGCACATACTCTTTATAACAAACTGAGAATTTCATAGCAACTGCAAAAACTGGTGACAATAATTTCATATAAACATACAATAAAGGAAAGATGTAATAATCACTTTAAAATCATAAAGCTATAAATGTCACTTTTACTTTCAAAGAGAAAATGAGCTGAAATTAAATATATATTATATATATATATATATAATATATATATAGACTTCTCTGGTGGTGGTTCAGTGGTTAAGCATTCCCTTGCCAATGCAGGAGACACAGATTTGATCCCTGATCTGGGAAGATTTCACATGCCCTGGAGCAATTAAGCCCGTGTGCCTCAACTACTGACCTGCCCTCTACACCCTGTGGTGTGCAACAAGAGAAGACACTGCAAAGAAAAACCACCTCAGTGAAGCCTGGGCAGCAAAATAAAATGTACTTCCTGGTCCCTGCAAATAGAGAAAGCACGTGTTCCATCAATGAAGACCCAGTGCAGCCAAAAAATAAATTAATTTTAGAAACTTAAAAAATACATTTTGTCGTGTATATATCTATGTATATATAAGAGGTTATCATTTTCTCAAAACAAAGAAGAAGACAACATGAGTATCCTTTCTGATTAACTGAAATGGTAACGTCACTGTGAAAAACTTGAAATATATATATAGGGAAAACGTTCATTGGATTAAAAAAAAGTAGATAGTCATTTATTTCTTTCTGTAATAGTCTAACCAAAACATAATTTTCCTGAATAGAATAAAAATCTCTACTTGGAGCAAAAGTAGTGATCCTCACCAATATTTTGTTAAGTAATCATTTTGATTGAAATATGTTTATTATCTTATTTGAAGCCATAATTTCTGATTTAAAAATACAGTAGTTTTTTTAAAAAACTTTATGTTCTGACATTTGAAGGTAACTTTCTAGGTTAGACTTCCTTAAGGTCAATAAAATGTGTCAACCAAAGAAAATAAAATTGATTCTGCAAGTTAACCAAAATTGAAGTTACATATTTTAACAGGAGATCATTGTTTGATGGCACTTTAAAAGAAAACTATAAAAGAAATGTATATTAGAACTATTCAGGGTTCTGAAAATGTAGCCTGATTAATGCTGACTTCTCATGTTTTTTTCTTATTTTTTCTCCCCTTAAAGAAAAAAAATATATACTTGCAAGCTATGTCCTTGAGAATCCCTGACAATTCATCTATATTCTGCTCACTAAAACTTTAAGATCTGCTTCCAAAATTGAAAGCCTGTCAACAGGTTATGGCTGTAGGAAATAGAAAATGAGTATTTTTCAAAAATGTCTCAAAATGCGTTAATGTGTGTGTGTGTTCAGGTAGAATGTAACAGTGAAAATACAAAGTAAAGACAACCACCTTTTAAGAACACATTTTAGTATAGGTACAATAAATGGATTCTCTAAAAAAATAAATGAAAAACAAAAATAAGTTATGGTTGAAAAATATATGCCTAAACCAAAAGGAAAAGGTAAAGTCTGCCCAATGTTACTAGAAATCAACTGCAGTCCATAAAAAATAATCATTTCCCTCTGCTTATTATACTTAAAAGAAAAAGAAATGGCCTGACTTAAAACCTTAGTGACTCAAAAAAGAAGTTAAAGTGAAAGTCGGTCAGTCATGTCCAACTCTTTTGTGACTCCCATGGACTGTAGCCCCTGAGTCTTTTCTGTCCATGGGATTCTCCAGGCAAGAACACTGGAATGGGTAGCCTTTCCCTTCTCCAGGGGATCTTCCAAACCCAGGGATCGAACCCAGGCCTCCCATACTGCAGGCAGATTCTTTACCAGCTGAGCTTCCAGGGAGGCGCAAAGAGAAGTTAAGAGACTTTCTCAGAGATGTCCCTTCACCAGGACTATGGCAGCTGTCCTGGGGCTGCTCGCTGTGACCCAACAGAGACTCACCGAAAGTCAAAAATACAGCAAAACTCAGCCCTCCTGAACTACTGGTGGGAATGTCAATGGAAACAGCCTCTACGGAGAACTGGGAATATGACTACCACAGGAGCCGCCAATCCTGAAGAAGGAACAGGCTCCCTCTTGGAAGCAGGACCCCATCTCGGGCCGGACTGTGGACTTTGAGCTCTGTGCCCAGCATCTATGGAAACGACAGGCCAACTGGAAAACCAGACCCCCTGGATGGAAGAGTCCCAGGGCTCCTATCGAGACTCTCCGTAGCGTAAAAGAATACCCTACTTATCTGTGTAACCAAATAGAACCATACATCCTATTATGCTTCTTGGGGTACGACCGCAGGCCTGTTGATAACTGTCTACTGTGAACTACCTCGGCTTAAGGCATACGAATCACGGGTTAACTGATTGCATCTTTCTCTTCCTTTGTTCAGACTAGTTGCAGAGAATTTGGGGAGGTGGGTTTGAGCAGGTACACTTAGGGTGTATAATGTTTTCACAAACACTGGTCGGGGTCCTTGGCTAAGAGGAGACTCTGCCTTGGGCCCGCCAGTGTAATCCACTGCTCTCCACAGTCTGCATCGTCCTTCTGAAGGAGTCTGTTTCCCGGAACGCGTGGCTACAACAGTCCCACTCCTGGGCAACTACCTGAGACAACCGTAATTCAGAAAGACACATGTACCCCAGTGTTCCCTGAAGCACTAACAGCTAGGACCGGGAAGCTACATAGACGTCCACTGACAAAGGGGCAGATAAAGAAGATGTTGTACAAATAAACAGTGAAATATTACTTAGGGCTGAGAAGGGGGCGACCGAGGATGAGATGGCTGGCTGGCATCACCGACTCAATGGACGCGAGTCTGAGTGAACTCCGGGAGGTGGTGATGGACAGGGAGGCCTGGCGTGCTGCGATTCACGGACTCGCCAGGAGTCGGACACGACTGAGCGACTGAACTGAACTGAACTGATTATTCAGCTATAAAAAGGAACAAATCTGAGTCTGTTGAAACAAGGCAGATGAACCGAGAGCCTGTTATACAGTGTGAAGTAAACTGTATACTAATGCATGTACATATATATATGGAATCTAATAAAATGGCACTGATAAGCCAATTTGCAGGGCGGCAATGAAGAAGCAGACGTAGAAAACAGATTCGTTCGCACAGTGGGGGAAGGAGAGGGTGGGGTGAATTGAGAGAGCAGCATTGACCTGTATCCGACCACCTGTAAACCAGACAGCTCGTGGGAAGCTGCTGCGTAACACACGGACCTCAGCTCGGGGCTCTGTGATGACCTAGAGAGGGGGATGGGAAGCTCAAGTGGAAGGGATACACGAATACACACAGCTAATTCACACTGTTGCACGGCAGAAACCCACAACGAGTATCCTTCAATTAAAAATAGATTTAAAAATGAACACAATGGACAATTATTCTTCATTTAAAAATAAACACAGCGGATAGCCAAACAAGAAAACAAAACTGCAAGCTTCAAGACAGAGCTTGGTGAACGTTCAGATGCAGTATATTTTATCAACCCTTCTGTATTCCATAAACAACTTAGATTATTAAAGCTACGCAAAGTAGTCTCCCCAGGGCAATCTGGGAACATTCATCTCTACCAACTGGGCTTATTTATATGCATTTCCCAGAGTCCTAAAGCAATGTGAATTCAATCAATACATTGCCTTCCCCTTCCTTCCTTCCCTTCCCTTGTTATTTAAATTGGGGCCATTAGATCAGTTCAGTCACTTAGACTCTTTGTGACCCCATAGAAGGCAGCACCCCAGGTCTTCCTGTCTATCACCAACTCCCGGAGCTTGCTCAAACTCATGTCCATCGAGTGGGTGATGCCATCCAAACATCTCAGCCTCTGTCGTCCCCTTCTCCTCCTACCCCCAATTCCTCCCAGCATTAGGGTCTTTTCCAATGAGTCAGTTCTTCGCATCAGGTGGCCAAAGGATTGGAGTTTCAGCTTCAGCATCCATCTTTCCAATGAACACCCAGGACTGATCTCCTTTAGGATGGACTGGTTGGATCTCCTTGCAGTCCAAGGGGGCTCTCAAGAGGCTTCCCCCTCACCACAGTTCAAAAGCATCAATTGTTTGGCACTCAGCTTTCTTTATGATCCAATTTTCACATCCGTAGATGACGACCGCAAAAACCATAGCTTTGACTAGATGGACCTTTGTCAGCAAAGTAATGTCTCTGCTTTTTAATTTGCTGTCTAGGTTGGTCATAGCTTTTCTCCCAAGGAGCAAGCATCTTATAATTTCATGGCTGCAGTCACCATCTGCAGTGATTTTGGAGTCCAAGAAAATAAAGTGTCTCACTGTTTCCACATCTGTTTGCCATAAAGTGATGGGACAAGATAACATGATCTTCATTTTTTGAGTGTTGAGTTTCAAGCCAGCTTTTTCACTTTCTTCTTTCACTTTCATCAAGAGGCTCTTTAGTTCCTCTTCACTTTCTGCCATTATGGTGGTGTCATCTGCATATCTGAGGTTATTGATACTTCTCCCGGCAGTCTTGATTCCAGCTTGTGCTTCTTCCAGCCCAGCGTTTCATGATGTACTCTGCATATAAGTTAAATAAGCAGGGTGACAATATACAGCCTTGACGTACCCTTTTCCCAATTTGGAACCAGTTGGTTGTTCCATGTCCGATTCTAACTGTTGCTTCCTAACCTGCATACAGGTTTCTGTGGAGGCAGGTAAGGTGGTCTGGTATTCCCATCTCTTTAAAAACGTTCCACAGTTTCTTGTGATCCACACAGTCAAAGGCTTTGACTGTATGTAAATCAGGACNCAATTTGGAACCAGTTGGTTGTTCCATGTCCGATTCTAACTGTTGCTTCCTAACCTGCATACAGGTTTCTGTGGAGGCAGGTAAGGTGGTCTGGTATTCCCATCTCTTTAAAAACGTTCCACAGTTTCTTGTGATCCACACAGTCAAAGGCTTTGACTGTATGTAAATCAGGACACTTAGTACCTACTCACTACACACAAGCTGCTGGGAGGTGGCTCACTGGTAAGAGTCCCTGAGGGAAACAAGTATGCAAGTGTTTCCTTCTGACTTTGGACTCATTCTCTCTTCAGGATCTCAGAGGACCTTTCAAAGAGTCAGACACTGAGCAACAGAACAACAACATTCTGAGGAGGGCCCAACACTCCTGAAGAACTTGTGTGTGAACTAAGAAAAAAAAAAAA
>SJYA01005116.1:0-29449 GCA_006410615.1 Neotragus moschatus
TTCTCATGATGTACTCTGCATAGAAGTTAAATAAGCAGGGTGACAATATACAGCCTTGATGTATTCCTAGAAAGTAGCTAAAGCACTAACATGTTACCTTTTAATAAGTTAAAGATTCATGTCATGATCTATCAGTTCCTGATAGAAGAAATGAACAAAAAAGTATATGATTTAAGTAATGTAAGTAATAAACCAACAAAGGTCTGTATAGTCAAAGCTGTGGTTTTTTCCAGTAGTCATGTACAGATGTGAGAGCTAGACAATAAAAAAGGTTGAATGCCGAAGAACTGATGCCTTCAAACTGTGGTGCTGGAGAATACTCTTGAGAGTCACTTGGATTACAAGGAGACCAAAGCAGTCAATCCTAAAGGAAGTCAAACTTGAATATTCATGAGAAGGACTGATGCTGAAGCTGAAGCTTCAATACTTTGGCCACCTGATGTGAACAGCTGACTCATTGGAAAAGACCCTGATTCTGGGAAAGATTGAAGGCAGAAAAAGAAGAGGATGAGATGGTTGGATGGCATCACCATTCAATGGACATGAATTTGAGTAAACACCAGGAAATAGTGAAGGACAGGAAAGTCTGGCATCCTTTAGTCCATGGGGTCACAAAGAATTGGAAACGACTGAGCTACTGAACAACAACAGGTAATAAACACAATCTTATTGGTAGTTTAGAACACAGTACCAAATATCAATAGAATACACATTATTTTCAAACATATGGAACATTTACCAAAATTGACCATATGCTGACTTTCAGAGTTAATCTCAACAGCTTCCAAAGGATAAAATTAGGCATGGTGTATCTTTNCTGAGCTACTGAACAACAACAGGTAATAAACACAATCTTATTGGTAGTTTAGAACACAGTACCAAATATCAATAGAATAAGCATTATTTTCAAACATATGGAACATTTACCAAAATTGACCATATGCTGACTTTCAGAGTTAATCTCAACAGCTTCCAAAGGATAAAATTAGGCATGGTGTATCTTTGGTGTTGAAGAAGACTCTTGAGAGTCCCTTGGACTGCAAGGAGATCCAACCAGTCCATTCTAAAGGAGATCAGTCCTGAATGTTCATTGGAAGAACTGATGTTGAAGCTCAAACTCTGATACTTTGGCCACCTGATGCTGACTCATTTGAAAAGACCGTGATGCTGGGAAAGATTGATGGCAGGAGGAGAAGGGGACGACAGAGGATGAGATGGTTGGATGGCATCACTGACTCTATGGACATGGGTTTGGGTAGACTCTGGGAGTTGGTGATGGACAGGGAGGCCTGGAATGCTGCAGTTTATGGGGTCACAAAGAGTCGGACACGACTGAGCGACTGAACTGAACTGATTCTCTGACCATAGTGGAATTAATTTCTGAAGTCACTGACGAAAAGGAAACTAAGAAATTCCCAACTATTTGGAGATTAAACAATATTTTTATTGCCTAATTTTTAATATCCATTTGTCGAGAGATTACAATGGAACTCAAAATACACTTTGATGTGAATAATATTGGAAACATCATGTATTTAAACTTGTGAGAAGAAGTTAAAACTGTAGAGAGTCTTAAATGCATATATTAGGAAGAAAAGGATGAAAAGCAGTGATCTGAAGCATTTATATCAAGAACTTAGGAAAAGAGGCTTCCCTGTTGTTCAGTGGTAAAGAATCACCTGCCAATGCAGGAGACGTGAATTCATTTCCTGATCTGGGGAAGATCTCACATGCCTCAGAACAACTAAGCCCACGAGCCACAACTGTTGAGCCTGTGCTCTAGAATCCGGAAGCCACAACTACTGTGCCCATGTGCCACTACCACTGAAGCCCACGCACCCTAGAGCCCATGCTCCACTACACGAGAAGCCACTGCAATAAGAAAGCTGCACACTGCAACTAGAGAGTAGCCCGAACAGCAACAAAGACCCAGCACAGCCAAAATGAAATAGATAAAATAAATAAAAATATTTTAAAAGAACTTAGGAAAAGAACATAAATGTACACCCAAAAAAAGAGAAGAAAGGAAATAACAAAAAGCAGAAACAAAGAAAACCATGAAAAATAGAGGGGATAAGCAAAGCTGGTTTTCTAAAGGACTAATAAAATTGATAAGCCTCTGTCAAGACCAATCAAAAGAAATAGAGAAATAATAAATAATAAATGAGAAATGAAAAGGGGGACATCATTTCAAATTCTATAGACATTTAAAATAATAAAGAGGCATTGTGGACAACTTTATGCTGTTATATTTAGAAATTTAGATGAAACTGACAACATTCTAGGAAAACATATCTTACCAAAATTCACACAAAGAGAAACACAGATGTGAATAGTCCTAAATCTACTATAGAAAGAAATTCCATCTGTATGTGAAAAAATGTTAGTTACTCAGTTCTGCGTTCTTTGCGACCCCATGGACAGTTGTCTCCCAGGTTCCTCTGTCCATGGAATTCTCCAGGCAAGCATACTGGAGTGGATAGCCATTCCCTTCTCCAGGGGCTCTTCCCCACCCAGATATCAAACCCAGGTCTCCTGAATTGCAGAAGGATTCTTTACTGTCTGAACCACCAGGCTACTGCTGCTGCTGCTAAGTGGCTTCAGTTGTGTCCGACTCTGGGACCCCCATAGACGCCAGCCCACCAGGCTCTCCTGTCCCTGGGATTCTCCAGGCAAGAACAGAGGAATGGGTTTCCATTTCCTTCTCCAATGCATAAAAGGGAAAAGGAAAGTGAAGTGGCTCAGTCGTGTCCGACTCAGCGACCCCATGGACTGCAGCCTATCAGGCTCCTTCGTCCATGGGATTTTCCAGGCAAGAGTACTGGAATGTGGTGCCATCGCTTTCTCTGGAGCAACCAGGGAAGCCCCAGTAAAGGGGAATCTGCCCCCAAAGAAAACTCCAGGCCCAAATGGGTTCACTGGTATATCACAGCAAATATTTTAGGAAGAAATAGTGCCAATTCATACAAACTCTTTCAGAGAATCCAAAAAAAAAGAAGACTGGGAAGTTGTTTTATAAGACCAGCTCAATCTTAATATCGAAACTTGACAAGCATAACACAGGAAAGCAAAACTATATACCAATGGGTTTCATAATACAACTTAAAAAAAAATGAACCAAAATATCAACAAACCAAATCCTGGTATACATAGAAAGAATAATATAACATGACAAATTTGAATCTAATCCAGACTTCAGGTTGCTTAACACTAAAAATTAATGTCACTCACAACGTTAATATATTAAAGGAGAAAAATCACATGATCATTTCAAGAAACTCAGGACAAGTTATTTCAGCATATGTATTTGTTTCAGTTCAGTTCAGTTCAGTTGCTCAGTCATGTCTGACTCTTGCGACCCCATGGACTGCAGCACGCTAGGCCTCCCTGTCTATCACCAACTTCCAGAGTTTACTCAAACTCAGGTGCATCGAGTTGGTGATGCCATCCAGCCATCTCATCCTCTGTTGTCCCCTTCTCCTCCTGCTCTCAATCCCTCCCGGGATCAGGGTCTTTTCCAATGAGTCAACTCTTTGCATCAGGTGGCCAAAGTATTGGAGTTTCAGCTTTAGCATTAGTCCTTCCAGTGAACACCCAAGACTGATCTCCTTTGGAATGGACTGGCTGGATCTTCTTGCAGTCCAAAGGACTCTCAAGAGTCTTCTCCAACACCACAGTCCAAAAGCATCAATTCTTCGGTGTTCAGCTTTCTTCACAATCCAACTCTCACATCCATACATGACCCCTGGAAAAACCATAGCCTTGACTAGATGGACCTTAGTCGGCAAAGTAATGTCTCTGCTTTTTAATATGCTATCTAGGTTGATCATAACTTTCCTTCCAAGGAGTATTTTTTTAAGCAATAGCAAACTAGGGATAGATACTTTCTTAATAGAATGAAGGGTATATACAAAAATCTATAACAAACATCATATATAATAGTGAAATACTGAAAAATTTCCCTATGATTGTGAACAAGGGAAAGATTTCTGCTATAACCATTTATATTCAAGATTATACTAGATTTTTAGCTTATGAATTCAGGTAAAGAAAAAAAAAGTATGAGAACTGGAAAAGAATAAATGTACTGTTATTTGCAGAAGACATAATTATGTGTGTACAAAGTCTAAAATAATCTATTAGAATTAATAAGTGAATTCAACAATATCACTAAACAAAAGGTCGATATAGAAAAACAGTTGCATTTCCATATACCAGCAATAAACAATTAAAAAATGAAATTTTAGAAATGCTATCATTTGTAATAGCATCAAAAACATCAACTACTTAGGAAGAAATTTAAGGAAAGAATCATTAGAACTTTGCACAGGAACTATAAAATATTATTTAGAGAATTTATAGAAGAATTAAATAAATGAAGAGACATACCATTTTTATAGATTGGAAGACTCAATATCATAAATGTGTTATTCCTTCCCAAACTGATGTCTAGAAACAAATTAAATCAAATTAAAATCCCAACAATTTTTTGGGGGGGCAGGATGTGGAAATTGACAGGCTGATTTTAAAATTTGTATAAAATGCAAGGAGGCAACAAAATAAGGGCACTAAAGAAGTGAAGGACTTCCCTGGAGGTCCAGTGGTTAAGACTCTGTGCTTCCACTTCAGGGGGCTTGGGTTCAATCTCTGGTTGGGGAACTAAGATCCTGTATGTGTGTGGCAAGGCCGAAAAAAGAAAAAGGGGAAAAATAGGGTTCAGAAATGGATAAAAAGACAAACCATAGACTGTGAGAAAATATTTGCAAGACAGGTAATCAAAAGGGACTTATATTCAGAATATATTAATACCAAAAGAAAAAACCTCCTATAAATCAATAAGTAAAAGCAACAATCCCAAAGCAAGATGGTTAGAAACTTGACAAGAGCTTCACAAAAGATGTTAGGCATGTGAAAAAAAAATGAATAGAAAGCTTCTCAAATCATTAGCTATCAGAGAAACCCAAATTAGACTAATAATGAAATACTGCTACCTTCCTAAGAGAATGGCTAAAATTAAAAGTACTAACAATTCCATGTGTTGGCAAGAAATGTGGAGTAAATGAAACTTTCAAAGATGGCTGGAAGAAGTAGTTGGTATACCAATTTGGAAAATAATTTATCACTTACTAAACATGTAATAAATACAGATTCATCTAAAAATGTTGAGTGAAAGTAGCCACGCATGTGAAAAAATAAATACTATAAGATTCCATCACAAAAAGTTCAGAAGTTATGTATAGTATGAGAAGTCCTGGATAGCTGCTGGTGCTGTCATGGCTGACTCTGTGACCCCATGGACTGTGGCTTGCCAGGCTCCTCTGTCCATGGGATTTCCCAGGCAAGAATACTGGAGTGGGTTGCCATTTCCTTCTCCAGCAGTCAGGAGAGTGACTATTGTTAGGGAGGAAGATGGAGATAATAATTGTGAATGAGCACAGGGGACTTTTGGGTGTCTGGGGGATGTTTACACAGCTGTGTTCACTTTATGATAATCATGTTGTACACATGGTTTTTTTCCTCATCTTTATAATTGTTATACTTGAATAAAGTTTATTTCAAAATAAAAATGAATGTTGGTGTACCATGGCTTAAAAATTCTGAAATCAACTCCATTTATGTGCTTTTGTGTCTAAATATTTGCTTTTCTTGACAAATCCCTAAAGGATGAAGGGGATTTCTTACTTTCCAAGTGACTTTAGGAATGGGAGATAATTCTTAGAAAGTATACAGAATCCTTTCTAGATAGTGAAGGACCTCTTTCTTACCAAGAAAATTTGAACTTCTCAAGGAGGAGGGACTATTTCATCTACATCTGTATGCCCATCACCTATCACAAGATCAGACCTAGCTCTAGGCCAGGGATGGCAAATAGATTTCACTAACTGTGCCAACTCCAAGTTATCAATAATGGCTTTTCCTGGAACGTCATATAGGAAAATGCATTTTGAATCTGCATCCAGAACCAGTGGGAAAGATTCTGTGTTCAGTTTGCAATGTCTACCATGAGTACTAAATACAAAAGAGTGGCACAGGGATTTCCCTGGTGGGCCAGTGGTTAAGACATCAAGCTTCCTCTGTAGGGGGCCTGGGGTTCAATCCTTGGTCAGGGAACTAAGATCCTGCATGTTGCATAGGGCGGCCAAAAACTAGAAATGAAACAAAACAAAATGATGGCACATACAACGTGTAACCTGGCCTTTGGGGCTTAAGGATGCCACAACCACAAGATCTTGGCTGGTGATGCAGAGCACTGAATTAACAGCATTGTTTGCCCAGAAAAGTCAATGATTCAAATCTGTAGAACTAATTACTGTGGAGGAAGTTTTGATGGAAAGAAAAATAATAGTAAAGGATGATGGCGGGAAGTCAAAGGAAATGGAAGGGGAATCAGAAATAGTACTTATTGAAACAGAGCAGGTCCCTATGGTCCTTCCCCCCAACCTCCCCCACCTCCTCTGCCTGCCTTCTGTCTGTGGAAAACTTTGGTCAAAGAATAAATTTAATCAGAGAAATGAGAAATGCAGAAACGAAGGAAAACAGTCAAAGGAGACCAAATAATAATAATGTAGTCATTAAGCAGAGCCAAGGACCTCTACTTTCTTCTCAAGGGCTATAGATAATATTCTGAGCCATCTCCTGTGAACTGTCTTACTAAAGATACTAAGACAGCAGGTGGAAAAAGTTAACTACATGATGACCAGACTATACTCATTACATAAACTGCTACAATTCTAAGATTTGGCCTCAAAGAAATGGAAACAAATGGACCCTGGAATTGAAGATTCAGTTCAGTTCAGTCACTTAGTCGTGTCCGACTCTTTGCAACCCCATGAATCACAGCATGCCAGGCCTCCCTGTCCATCACCAACTCCCAGAGTTCACTCAGACTCGCGTCCATCGAGTCGGTGATGACATCCAGCCAGCTCGTCCTCTGTCGTCCCCTTCTCCTCCTGCCTCCACTCCCTCCCAGCATCAGAGTCTTTTCCAATGAGTCAACTCTTCACATGAGGTGGCCAAAGTACTGGTTTCAGCTTTAGCATCATTCCTTCCAAAGAACACCCAGGGCTGATCTCCTTCAGAATGGACTAGTTGGATCTCCTTGCAGTCCAAGGGACTCTCAAGAGTCTTCTCTAACACCACAGTTCAAAAGCATCAATTCTTTGGCGCTCAGCCTTCTTCACAGTCCAACTCTGGCATCCATACATGACCACTGGAAAAACCATAGAACTGAAGATTAACTGTACCTAAAACAATCAGGATGATGCTGGTCAGACCACCAATGACGGATTTGAAGATGACTGTCAGGGATGACTGTGCTGTTTCTGCATGTAGCCCCCACAACTGCCAAAGCCTGTCTGTAAAAAAGTTCTGGTGTCGAGTGGCAGAAGTTGGCTTTTGGACAGACTTCCACCACCACCCCCCTTGCCAGCTGCCAGCATCTAAAATAAAGCAAACGTTGCTTTCCTCCAACCTGGACTGTTCATTGGCTTTTTGAACTGTAAACGGCTGGACTCCACACTCTTTTAGTAACATTATGACATCTGATGTTCNGTTTCAGCTTTAGCATCATTCCTTCCAAAGAACACCCAGGGCTGATCTCCTTCAGAATGGACTAGTTGGATCTCCTTGCAGTCCAAGGGACTCTCAAGAGTCTTCTCTAACACCACAGTTCAAAAGCATCAATTCTTTGGCGCTCAGCCTTCTTCACAGTCCAACTCTGGCATCCATACATGACCACTGGAAAAACCATAGAACTGAAGATTAACTGTACCTAAAACAATCAGGATGATGCTGGTCAGACCACCAATGACGGATTTGAAGATGACTGTCAGGGATGACTGTGCTGTTTCTGCATGTAGCCCCCACAACTGCCAAAGCCTGTCTGTAAAAAAGTTCTGGTGTCGAGTGGCAGAAGTTGGCTTTTGGACAGACTTCCACCACCACCCCCCTTGCCAGCTGCCAGCATCTAAAATAAAGCAAACGTTGCTTTCCTCCAACCTGGACTGTTCATTGGCTTTTTGAACTGTAAACGGCTGGACTCCACACTCTTTTAGTAACATTATGACATCTGATGTTTATACATCAACTTTTCCCAAACAAATCCTGCTTTTCAGGATATTCATAAGCAGATTTCCTAATACTTGTGAGACCCAGGTCAATGGTATATATTGAAACCATGTATCATACAAGAATGGGCTTCCCTGATGGCTCAGTGGTAAAGAATCTGCCTGCCAATGCAGGAGATGCAGGTTTGATCCCTGGGTGAGGAAGATCCCCAGAAGAAAATGGCAACCTCTCTGGTATTCTTTCCTGGAAAATTTCATGGACATTGGAGGCTGGCAGGCTATAGTTCATGGAGTTGCAGAGAGTTGGACATGACTAAACAACAACATCATACAAAAGTACTTAAAAGTTATATAAAGCTAACATACTGTTAGACAAAATATGTTCTGCTCACTTACTTTGGCAAGTGTTCTTTCAAATGATAAAACTGAAAAACGTTTAAGCAGCTAGAGTCTTTATGTGACTGAAACATGGCAAAAATCAGGGATGATGAAAGTAATTATTATCATGCGTGTCTGCCTTGTTGTGTTGATGGTCCAGTGATGTTTGGATGAGTAATAAATTAAAGGTACACATGGTTAATCAATTGTTTTTATGTGCATCACATAAAATTCATTTTCCTGCCCTCATTTCAGCAAAATCAATATTTCTATAACATGCATTTTATTGATAATGATGTCAATTAGACATTACTAATGTCTGTAATATACCACTGTAGTTCTTGGATGATTTAAAAAAATTGTTTAATTTTTACAGTTTGGAAAAATGTTGCCCTCCTAGAGCAGTAACAACTGCAATTGCTAATATTCTCAAAGTAATACCTACACTGAGAAAGAAACCAAGAATTTTACTTATTTTATTTATCATGGATATCATGATATGCAACAATGGGTTGAATATATAAAATGATTATTAAATACAGAATTATACAAATTTTAAAATTTCATTATATACTGTTATATGATGAAATCACATTATTATAAAATATTATATTACAAAATATTTTAATTTCATCATTTAACATTAATATTTATGATTTTTATCATCTTATAAAGGAATATCTGGATACATACAGTATTTATTCAGCTATTTTCAAATTTTTTCAGTGTTGAAATATTCTGTAGAAAACCAAAATAGCAGTATCTTGCTTGATTGATGCAGATTTCTCTTTAAATGAGACTACCTCTTGATTTGGGCTTCCCTGGTGACTCAGTGGTAAAGAAGCCAGCTTCAATGCAGGAAATGCAAGTTCGATCCTTGGATCAGGCAGATCCCCTGGAGAAGGAAATGACAACTCGCTCCAGTATTCTTGCCTGGGAAATCCCATGGACAGAGGAGACTGGCAGACTACAGTCCATGGGGTTGCAAAGAATCAGACATGATTTAGTGACTAAACAACAACAACCTCTTGATTTAATTTGACCAGGAAAGAGTCTTCATAGAATTAGTTTTAGGATCATTTGTAAATAAGTCTTCTCCTTCAGAATCAAACAAATTATTCTGTTTCCATGTTCTGATATCCTAATATTTTATTGGACTATCACTTTTATTGCATATTTCATTTGTAGCTTCTTTTGATTTAGAAAAACATGTTCTCGAAAATTAAAAAAATGAATCCTTTTGAAAGAAGGATTTTTTGAAATTTTGAAAGAATTAAAAAAATAAAATTCTGTTAAGCCTCTTAGTAGCAGGCAACAGTTTATATCAAATAATTGCAAATAATGAAAATTCAAGATTATTTTAATTTTCCAGCAAATACCATGATTCATTTGAGGATTTTTTGTAGTTTCTGTGAACTCTTTCTGGGCATTTCATATCTGTCTAAATTAAATCAAATAGCCTCAGCAACATTCAGCTGGACTATAATTAGTGTCTTAGAATGGTTGTTATTTTATATATATTTTCATCAATATTGTTCTATCTTAGGGAAGAACTACAAAAATTGTAGGGGAGGGAAAAACTTTATCTTTTAAAATCCTATGACTGGGGCCTGAGAATTAAACTGACAAAGACAGATTAACAAGAGGAAAGGCACAGAAATTTTATGTAATGTTAATACAAATTTAAATTTTTACATGCATAGAGGCCTTCACAGAAAAGCAATTAGGACCCCAAACAGACACTTAGACCTGGGAGCTTGTATACATTTTAACAAAGGACGATCAATATGGAAAAATGACAAGACAAAAAGGAAAAGGGGTTTGGGTTTCTGTTGTTTTGTCGTTGTTCAGTTGCTAAGTCATGTCTGACTCTTTGCCACCCCATGGACTGTAGTACCCCAGGCTTTTCTGTCCTTCACTGTCTCCCAGAGTTTGCTCAAATTCATGTCCATTGAGTCGGTGATGCTATCTAACCATCTTATCCTCTGTCGTCTCCTGCTCCTCCTGCCTTCAGTCTTTCCTAGCATCAGGGTCTTTTCCGGTGAGTCAGTTCTTCGCATCAGGTGGCCAAAGTATTCGATCTTCAGGTTCAGTGTCAGTCCTTCCCATGAATATTCAGGGTTGATTTCCTTTAGGATTGATTGGTTTGATCTTGCTGTCCAAAGGACTCTCAAGAGTTTTCTCCAGCACTACAATTTGAAAGCATAAATTCTTTGGCCCTCAGCCTCCATTATGGTACAGCTCTCACATCAGTATATGACTACTAGAAAAATCATAGCTTTGACTGTATGGATATTTGTCAGCAAAGTGATGCCTCTGCTTTTTAATACGTTACCTAGGTTTGCCATAACTTTCCTTCCAAGGGGCAAGCGTTTTTAAATTTCATGGCCCTAGTCACCCTCTGCAGTGATTTTTGGATTCTAGGGGCGGTAAACTGTGGGAAGGGAGGAAACTAATGGAAGATAATGGTTATTTTAGTAAGATTTGTTTGTGCAGACCCATCTTGATGCTGACTTTCTGTTTCCAGTAATAAGAACTGTTTTCATCCTGGTATAGGAGAGGGAGGGGGAACACTTTCACTAAGGAAAATTTATGACCTGCTTTTGGAGAGAGAGCTTTCTTTTTTTCATTTGCAGATTCTTAATTGCCTTCAGCTCAAAATAATCCTTATGTCAAAGAGGCATACTTTCAGGTGGCATATTCTCATCTTCTGATCTCCTACAATATCATATATAACCTCTGAACTATTTCTCTTATCAGAACAGATAAGGCCATATCTATTAATACTAAATTCAAACAATCTGCTATAGTTGGCACAAAGAATACTTCTACTTCTGGGCCAAAATTCTGGCTTATACACCTTTCTCTTTATTAACTGTTAGTATCCTTGACAGATTTTTTTCCCAACTTTACTGAGATATAACATTTTGTATATTTAGGTTCATAATATGATGATTTAATATACATGTATATAGTGAAATGGTGTTTCCCTGGTGGCTCAGTGGTAAAGAATCCACCTGCCAATGCAAAAGATCTGGGTTTGGTTCCCGGGTCTGGAAGATCCCCTGGAGAAAGAAATGGCAGCCCACTTCAGTATGAATTCCAAGGACAGAGGAGCCTGGGGGACTATAATCCATAGGATAGCCAACAGTTGGAGATGATTGAGTGACTGAACACACACACATACACACAGTGAAATTATTACTGTGATAAGGTTGGTTAACACACTCATCACTCATGGATTACTATTTTTCTGTGTGGTAAGAATTTTTAAGATTTACTCTCTGGATTTTTCTGGCGATCCAGTGGTTAAGACACCAGGCTCCCAGTGCAGTGAGCCACAGGTTCAATTCCTGTTCAAGGAACTAAGATCCTGTATGTTGCTTGGTTCAGCCAAAAAACAAATAAATACAAGAAGTTACAAAATATTTAGTCTCGGCAATTTGCAAGTAGATGATTCGGTATTGTTAATTTTAGTCATCACGCTGTGCATCAGGTTCCCTAGAATTCACCCGTCTTATAACTGGAAATTTGTATATCCTGTGATCACCATCATCCATTCCCCGTCCTCTGATGACCACCAGTTTACTTTCTGATTTTATAAGTTCTGCTTTTCTAGTTCCCATGTATGAAATCAGACAGCACGATGGACCCTAGAACAATGCAGGAGTTAGGAATGCTGACCTTCCTCTGCATATAATTTATAGTTGGTCCTCTTCATATGCATTTCCTCCATATCTACAGTTACAAATCTGCAGATTCAACCAAACTCAGACTGTGGAGTACCACAGTATTTACTATTGGGAAAAATCTGAGTATAAATGGACCCATGCTGTTCAAGCTCATGTTTTCACTTAGCATAAAACCTTCATGTTTCATCCATGTTACTGCAAATGCAGAACTTCTTTCTTTTTTATGGCTGAATTATATTCCATACATATATGTATGTAGCCTGCCATGCTCCTGTGTCCATGGGATTCTCCAGGTAAGAATGCTGGAGTGGGTTGCCATTTCCTTCTCCAGAGGATCTTCCTGACCCAGGGGTGGAACTCGTATCTCTTAAGTCTCTTGCATTAGAAGGCAGGTTCCTTACCACTAGTGCCACCTGGGAATCCCATGTATACATATATATATGTGTGTGTGTGTGTGTGTGTGTATACATACAAAAGAAGAGCAGAGAATTCCTTGGCAGTCCAGTGGTTAAGACTCTGTACTTCCCCTGCAGGGGGCATCAATTTGATCCTGCAAGTCTCACAGTATAGCCAAAAAAAAAAAAAGAAAGAAAGAAGAGCAGAGTATTTTGCCCACCATCCGATTTACAAAGATTAACCCACTGTAGTTGCCAACTGGCAGAGCACTCTGTGCTTCAGACAGAGAAATTAAGGTGATAACAGGATGAAGCACCCTGTGCTTCAGACAGAGGAAATTAAAGGTGATAAGAGGATGCTCTGTGCTTTGTGTTGTGGACAACAGGCCCCTTAGATAGATGTATGTCAGGAAGAATTTTAATGAAACCAGTTTCTTTCATCTTCCCATACCTACAGAAACACTAAAATCATTAACTTGTGATATTTGTTCTTTGGGGCTAGTGGCAATTTTCTACAAAGATGCATACTTGACTGAGTATATTCTCCAGCAAAAAAAAAAGTCATATATATATATATATAAGTCATATATAAACTATCCTTCTCCCACCTCTTCAGAACAGCTCCTCAGAATCCTCTTCAGATCTCCCAGGCTACCGTCCTCAGCAAGCTTAACTCACAGCTCTTGCATTGTGCATTTTTCTTTCAGTCAACTACACACCACACCTCCCACATTTTCTTTATCCATTCATCCATTGATAGATGGGCTTGGCCGCTGTGAATAATGCTGCAATGAATACATGAGTTCATCTATGAGAGTCACTTTATTTCCTTCAGATATAATACCCAGAAATGGGATTACTGATCATATGGTAGTTCTAATTCGAATTCTTGGAGGGAACTTCATGCTGTTTTTCATAGTGGCGGCACAAATTTACATTCCTACCAACAGTGCATGAGGTTTCCTTTTCCCCACATCCTTGCCAACACTTCTTATCTCATGTCTTTTTGATAATAGCTATTTTCACAGGTATGAGGTGATATCTCAGTGGGGTTTTAATTTGCATTTCCTTGATGACTAGTGATATGGAATGTTTTTCATATACCTGTTGGCCATCTCTGTATATCTTCTTTGGAAAAATGGCCCTCAACAATTTTTGACACTATTTACATAATTTATACAAAACCAAAATGTTTTAATTTTAACTTTAAACTTTAAAAAATATTTTCATGAAAAAAAAAGCATTTGCCATTTGAGCATAAAATGGGTACTTTATGCCAAGGTAAAGAATCAGTATTGTACAATATATGATCAGTTCAGTTCAGTTAAGTTCAGTCGCTCAGTCGTGCCCGACTTTTTGAGACCCCATGAATTGCAGCACGCCAGGCCTCCCTGTCCATCACCAACTCCCGGAGTTCACTCAGATTCACGTCCATCGAGTCAGTGATGCCATCCAGCCATCTCATCCTCCATAGTCCACTTCTCCTCCTGCCCCCAATCCCTCCCAGCATCAGAGTCTTTTCCAATGAGTCAACTCTTCGCATGAGGTGGCCAAAGTACTGGAGTTTCAGCTTCAGCATCATTCCTTCCAAAGAAATCCCAGGGCCGATCTCCTTCAGAATGGACTGGTTGGATCTCCTTGCAGTCCAAGGGACTCTCAAGAGTCTTCTCCAACATCACAGTTCAAAAGCATCGATTCTTCAGCGCTCAGCCTTCTTCACAGTCCAACTCTCGCATCCATACATGACCACTGGAAAAACCATAGCCTTGACTAGACGGATCTTAGTTGGCAAAGTAATATCTCTGCTTTTGAATATGCTATCTAGGTTGGTCATAACTTTTCTTCCTAGGAGTAAGCGTCTTTTGATTTCATGGCTGCAATCACCATCTGCAGTGATTTTGGAGCCCAGAAAAATAAAGTCTGACACTGTTTCCCCATCTATTTTCCATGAAGTGATAGGACTGGATGCCATGATCTTCATTTTCTGAATGTTGAGCCTTAAGCCAACTTTTTCACTCTCNTGCATGACTACTGGAAAGGCCATAGCCTTGACTAGATGGACCTTAGTCGGCAAAGTAATATCTCTGCTTTTGAATATGCTATCTAGGTTGGTCATAACTTTTCTTCCAAGGAGTAAGCGTCTTTTGATTTCGTGGCTGCAGTCACCATCTGCAGTGATATTGGACCCCTCAAAAAATAAAGTCAGTGACTGTTTCCACTGTTTCCCCATCTATTTCCCATGAAGTGATGGGACTGGATGCCATGATCTTCGTTTTCTGAATGTTGAGCTCTAAGCTAACTTTTTCACTCTCCTCTTTCACTTTCATCAAGAGGCTCTTTAGTTCCTCTTCACTTTCTGCCATAAGGGTTGGTGTCATCTGCATATCTGAGGTTATTGTTAGTTTACACATTTCTCAATGAGACGGACGTCTTAGATTCTGGAGTTAAAAGTATTCACAACATTGACCTCACACACCCACATTGGCAAATGCATCAGCACTCGTTCCTAAAGTGGGAGCCAAGAGCAGAATCTCTTCTCTGAACACCATCCCTGGGGCTGCCACAGACCACTGTCACAGCTAAACAGCATCTGAACAACTTTGCCATATAACAAAAAATGAAACACAACATTGCAAATCAAGATATATGT
Organism: Neotragus moschatus; assembly: GCA_006410615.1. Classification (NCBI taxonomy): domain Eukaryota; kingdom Metazoa; phylum Chordata; class Mammalia; order Artiodactyla; family Bovidae; genus Neotragus; species Neotragus moschatus. The sequence continues at coordinate 15,182 of SJYA01005116.1, forward strand.
GTGTGTGTGTATATATATATATATACATATATATATATGTTACTGTGGTTCAGCAACCCACTCCAGTATTCATGCCTGGAAAAACCCATGGACCGAGTAGCCTGGTGGGCTGCATTTCATGGGATCACAAAGAGTCAGAAATGACTGAGCGACTTCTGTGTGTGTGTGTGTGTGTGTGTGTGGTTCATTGAAACTTGTATACCTGGGAGGGAAAATAACGCTTCACAATACTTTTTCTCTAATATATTTCTTCTCATTAGAGTCTCCTCTCTTCCTCTGCCAAGCAAAGGGTTTTGAATAGATAACACTTCAGTATTCTTAAAGCTCTGATATTCTTGATTCTCAAAATTGATATTAGGGAAATCCATATGATTGTTCACCATGCTAAATTTTGGTAGTAATTTCATGTGTCATGTGAAATTTTATTTAAATGGTATTTTGAATTTGTATGATACATACAAACATTTTAATATCCTGCTTATACTAGAGAAAACATTTAAAAATTCTCTCAATAAATAAATAAATAAAATAGCATCTAAAGGAATACAGGTGAGCCCTCTTCCTTTCCCCCTTAACTCTGAATATGGCTTCTCTGGGGACACTTACCTGTTTCTATGCTGTAATACAGGGGTCCCCAACCTTCAGGATCTAATACCTGATGATCTGATAGGTGGAAGTGAAGGTAGAGCTGACATAATAATAATAATAATAGAAATAAATTGTACAATAAAGGTAATGTGCTTGAATCACCACAAACCATCCCCTCACCTCCAGTCCATGGAACAATTTTCTGCCACCAAACCGGTTCCTGGTACCAAAAGGTTAGGGACCACTACTATAATAGGCTGAAGGTACAATGTAAGATTACTGTGCAGTGGTTGGAAAATCTAGTGGCATTGGATTGTAAAAACATAAAATTTTGCTTTATGCATTGATATCCAAAGAGCTCTACACAATATCCTATCTCATACTTGCTTGCAGTGTGAAGCCAGGCTGCCCTTCCATGGTTCAAGTTAAGCTTGCAGCCATCTGTGTCCTAGAGCCACTGTCTTCTGGCAGAGGTATCCTCAGCCCCACACCCCTGCCACTCACATTTCGACAAAGCTGCCATGAACTGCAGGACCTGCTGATACCAAAAGCACAGGAGCTCTAAAGTTTCAAAATCAGAATCCCACACAGAACAGATGTCCTCCTAGTCTTTCCTGGCCCATAGTGGCAATCAGCAAGTACTTTCCTTAAGGAATTCCAACCCAACTTTGTATTGGTCTTGTCCACATACTGGATAGGACACAATTAATTTAAAGAACTGTTAAAGGCTGATAATAATACAAAAGTGATGATAGGGTAAAAGGGAACCATGTGTTCTCTAGGGCTGAAGGTAACTAGTTAGGTCGGACAAACCTGAGGAGAAGGCATGTCCCAAAGTTTATTGGGGAAAGTGTGCTGAGCCCCTGGGCAGCAGGGAGTATGCAGATTTGCCCAGATTGGAGCTGGTCTGCAAGTCACTGAGCAGTAGAAATGCAACCCTCATAGTACGGGGCCCACACCCAGGTCACTGGCAGGCCATGACATGGGCTTGGAGACTTGGGCCATATAAGACACTGCAGCTGGGATGTAGCAATGCAGTCAGGGATATTCAGGGTCCTGGCTTCCATGTAGTGAGGATGCAGGAAGGTCATTGTCAGGATAGGTGAAGTGAAGTCACTCAGTCGTGTCCGACTCTTTGCGACCCCATGGACTGTAGCCTACCAGGCTCCTCTATCCATGGAATTTTCCAGGTAATAGTACTGGAGTGGATTGCTATTTCCTTCTGGATGGAATCTTCCCGATCCAGGGATCAAACCCAGGTCTCCCACATTGTAGACAGATGCTTTACCATCTGAGCCACCAGGGAAAACCTATCAGGCTAGGTGGAGGCTGAAAATTCACTGAGCATTCTGGGTCCACTGGTCTCCTCCCAATACTCTGACCTCAGACAGCAGAGCCCTCTGCTCCCAGAATTAGCATTATGTTCGTTGCGAAGGGGTGATGCTTACAGAATTCTATCCATGGTGGCAGGGCAAATGTTAAAATGGTAAATTGATAACAGTCAGATTTTTCTGCTAAATGTTCATCCTGATGTCCCAGAACTTAACATCACCCTGGATTGACAAGACATTGAAATGGACAACCTTTTGTAAACAAAACCACATTTCTTCTTCCAAAGGAGAAGGAACTGAAGGGGAAAGACAAATTCTTCCTCCTGGAGCAAATGTGGGGGGAGGAAGAGGGGGGAAATAAAAGATTGTCTCTCTAATGAATATCCCTCCTGAGAATCATGAAACCAATGAAAGGAGTACTGACCCACACAGTTGGCACTGAAGTGTTTGTTTTAGTGAAGAGAATGACTACAGACAAGTGCTCCTCAGAGCTTGCAGGGATCCTAGTGCCAGGGACCACAGATCACTGTAAAGGGAAATGGTCATATTTTAGTTGGTGTTCCATCCTTCTCCCCATTCCCCTTCTTTCAGACCTCAGGCTCCCATCTCACCACTATTTCATTCTTTGAGATTTGTGCCATACATACTATCTGTATTTTCATGGCCTGTGGTGGGATCTTCCAGATTCAAGGCATTACGTTTAGATAAGTTCATATTATCATGGATGATTAGCACTTATTAGAAGTGAAAGTGTTATGATTTGCTTCATGAATTTAGCGTGGAAATTTTATTTCATTTATTTTATGTCTTCATTTAATTGCTTTAGCCTTCATATACGATATACTAGCAGGAAGCCCAATACTTTAGTATTGATACATATCCTACAAATTATCCAGTGATCCTAAGAACTGACTCATTCTCAAGGAAGATGACAGTCATCAAAAGCCAAAAGGTAAAACTAAGTTTTGGTGATTCAAAACTATTGCTGCTTGTTGATTTTTTTTTTTAAGATTGATCCTTTGTGATTTAAATTTTATTTACCACTAGGTACTGTTTCTGGTCCTGACACCTGCCCAAGAAGCAGTGCTATCCAGCACTCGATCCCACAGTTTCCTCCCTCTCCACATAGATGCTCTTTGATTAATGGGCTGTGCCCTTAACTCTTCCCAAATACAACCATCTTTCCATCACTGGCAGATTTGGAGGAGCTTCAGCATCAGTTACATGTATACAAATCCTGAACTCCCACCCCATAGGTTGAACACGAGTTTGCTAGCCTCGATCTCTTGATAAATGCCTGTTTGGAGTTCGAGGTTCACAAGTCTCTGACTTCCTAGGGCTCCACAGTGATTTCCAAGGGGAGAATCACCTTTGATAATTCAGCTTCATAAAATAGTCTTACTACAGTTTAGACTGGGATAACAGAACTCTCTTTTTCTTAACTTTTTGCTCAAGAAAGGACAGCTCTTCAAAGAACTCTTTTATCTATCTTCTCTATGTTGTTGCTCTGCCTGAACTAAAAAACTATTTATATCAAAATACTACTAATAATAAAACACAGTTCAGTTCAGTTGCTCAGTCCTGTCTGACTCTTTGCGACCCCATGAATTGCAGCACGCCAGGCCTCCCTGTCCACCACCAACTCCCGGAGTTCACTCAGACTCACATCCATCGAGTCAGTGATGCCATCCAGCCATCTCATCCTCTGTCGTCCCCTTCTCCTCCTGACCCCAATCTCTCCCAGCATCAGAGTCTTTTCCAATTACTCAACTCTTCGCATGAGGTGGACAAAGTACTGGAGTTTCAGCTTCAGCATCATTCCTTCCAAAGAAATTCCAGGGCCGATCTCCTTCAGAATGGACTGGTTGGATCTCCTTCCAGTCCAAGGGACTCTCAAGAGTCTTCTCCAATGCCACAATTCAAAAGCATCAATTTTTTGGCGTTCAGCCTTCTTCACAGTCCAACTCTCACATCCATACATGACCACTGGAAAAAAACCGTAGCAACAGACCACAAAAAATTAACACTGACAACACAGAAAGAGACTACTAAAAGAACTAGTATTCAAAATACAGCATCCACTCAGGTTAGGAGGTGCACCTTGCTTTCATTGTTATTTTCTTTCTTCTCTACTGTGGCTCTTATCCTTTGCACTCTTTACTCTTAACAACTTTCTCTGTCTTTACTTTCTGCTTCTTTTACTCTCTCCTGTCCTTACTGAGGATGGAAAAAAGTGCATTTTTGTTCTTGTTTTTTTCATGACTATATACACCTCATCCAACTTTTTAGTGACATGTTGATCTCTAAGCTAAGCTGTTTTCTGGGTCTTTATAAGTCTCAAATTTAAACTCAATTAAAATTCATTTGACCCAAAGAGTGAGCACTCCAGCTGACAGTTTTTATATCAGTTCCACATTTCATATCACAGGACACTGACCATCCCATGGATGTATGTGCTGGTTCAAGTGTTCCCCACAGTCCACTTAATTCTGGCCACAGCGGTTGGTTGCACTGCAGATTCTCTGTTCAGAAGCATCCATAAGCATACGGACGTGGGTGTCCAGAATATCCTTTCTCTCCTGGATCATTTTCTACTCACATTCTTCTTTCTTAATTCACAATGTCACCTGTGATATGTATTTACTATGTCATTTAAGACTAATCATTTCACTTATAAATAAAAAAGTAAATAAAGAGGGTGGATAAAACCCACAAAAAATGAAATCTACTGAGAGTAGGTGAGCATCTAGTTTGTGATACATGTTAGAGACAAATTGAGACGTGCACATGTGAGCTAAAAATATACAGGAAGGTGGATGAAGGGGTCAGCCAAGTAACACATATTTCTGAGGCATTAACTGCTTATGATAAGTATTGCTTCCATAAATCCCATCATGCACAGTCATGCTCAGAATGGTCCCCAGTGTGCTTACATATATGTCACCAGACATGCATATGAAAGTCACAGCTGATGACAGGGGTGCAGATTTTGGTGACAACTGCAGCCAGATGCTCTCACACCTGGATCCCTTTATTACAACAAGGATATGTTGGATTTAGTTCCTGGAGAAGGCCAATGCAGCCAAGAGGAAAGCAGGCCATCAGTGATTATGTGTACTTGCATGCTAAGTTTCTTCAGTTATGTCCAACTCTTTGTGACACACACACCCTCCACCCACCCCTCCCCCCACTATCATGGACTGCAGTCTGCAGGCTCCTCTGTCCATGGGATTCTCCAAGCAAGAATACTGGAGTGGTTGTCATTTTCTTCTCCAGAGGATCTTCCTGATCCAGGGGTCAAAACTGTGTCTCTTATGTTTCCTGCCTTGGCAGTCAGGTTCTTTTCTACTGGAACTATCTGGGAAACCTGCCAATGATTATACATACCAACAACATGTTATAAAGTTACACGAGGCATCTTTGAAATTATAGTTACTTGCCTTTATAAACAACTGAGAAATAATTTAACCAGGAATTAACCAACTGTTCAGCTTTCCTCCAGAGTAACGCCAGAGTCAGATGGTATTGCCCTTCCACCTCACTGGCCCCCAAAGCTCGAAATATTCCTCTTTTCTTTTCCTCTGTCTGTTTTGTTTTATTCTGAATTGGTAAGCCTATGTTTGGAGCTTTTAATTTTGTCTGAAAGCTTCTGCTGCAAGTATCCTGAGGTGGTTAGTCTGGAAACAACGCAGCCCCCCTCCCACTCCTGTCCAGATTACTCAGAACTTTCCCTCTTTCTTCTGTCTTCCTAGCTAAGATCTGTTTTTCTTCCCCTTCATTCTTAAACTCATGCATCTTTACCTGAATTACAGCTCATGTCTCTTTCTCTTATGGTATTTAGTAATGCTCTTCAGTTCATATGGCTTCCCTGGTGGCTCAGTGGTTAAAGCGTCTGCCCGCAATGCGGGAGACCTGGGTTCGATCCTTGGGTAGAGAAGATCCCCTGGAGAAGGAAATGGCAACCCACTCTAGTATTTTTGCCTGGAGGAGAAGGAGGAGGAGGAGCCTGGTGGGCTGCAGTCCATGGGGTCGCAAAGAGTCAGACACGACTGAGTGAACAGTTCATTATGTAAACTGTACATCAGTCATTTTACACACACATACACACTCACACACACACACACACACACCAGATTAATATGACATCAGTGCAAGTCAGGAATCAATATGAGTCAGGAATGTTTAAGCAACTGACACATAATTTGAGCCAGAACTCAACCACCTTTTTGCTTCTCTTTAGTGGTAAATGAGATTTTAGTAATTTAAACTTATTCAAGGGTAGATGTTTAAAATGACTGCAAGGATGGCCTCCTTGCAAACATAAATGCTTCGAAATTAGCTTTATTGTTCCAGCAATTGTAAAGTCTGCATACTACATCTTCTTTTGTTCAATCATCTCTATGAGACTGGAAGTATCCCAGGGGTGTATCTACACGACCTAAATGTGCCTCTCTTTCAATTTCCAATGTTTATCTGCTGCAAATAGGCAATTTAGGGAGAACTACATCAAGCCACTGAGATTCTGGGTCAACACTTATAAAGACTTATTTGCAAATCAGTTGCATGCTAATAATTTTAAATTGCCCTAAGCAACAGTTCATAACATTTTCCTTACCATATCCTTTTGAGACACAACTTTATAAGCTATATTCAGAAAAATAGAAAATACAGGTTGGTTATTTTCAATGAGAAACAGAAACAATATTACATACACATATAAAAAGGATAACAGTAAATCAATGAATTAAATAGAGAAATCAAGAGGTGAGATGAGTTGATATTTTAATTATATCATTTTTGGTTCACCATGAGGATTGCTGTAACTACACATATTGGCAGTGAAGCTGCTAGAATTTATCCTAGACTTGCTGAAGAAATATAAGTTGAACATCCCTCATCTGCTGGCTGCAGTACTATTTTGCAGAACACACAGGAAAGGCATAGTGAGCCCAGTTCATTTATCTGAGCTGCACCTCTCTGAGAGACACTTCTTCCTAATAGAAGTAGAAATCCTTACAATCATGGAGTCTGCAGTTTGTCAGGAAATTTATATGAAAACCAAGTCTTTCTTGTATTTTTAATTTTCTGATCATAAGGTTAAATACAAGTTCATTGTAAAAAGTCAAAATGTGTACTGTACTATAGACAGAAATGTAAGAATCTCCACAAACTGGTCCTTCAACGAAAAACACTCATATGATTGGTAAATAAGTCATCAGACATATACAACTCTTGCTCAACCGAATATTAATTTTGTCCATATTGTGAATGTGCCAGACCCTGTTCTCTGGTTTTAGTGATAAATGATGGACAGTGACAGGCAGGAGATTTTCTCCTCAGAATAATTATAGTCCTATGGAGCTGCCAGATACTATCAAGTAATTATAACTGTTTTCTGCTTGTTTTGTTGGTTTTTTGTTTTGCTTTTTTGTTTTCTTTTAATTGAAAATAGTTTATTTATAATGTCATGCTAATTTCAACTGTGCAGTAAAGTGATTCAGGTATATATGCATTCAGATTCTTTTCATTATAGGTTACTATACAATATGGTCATAAAAACTATAGCAAGAGATTAGTCCTCTATGAAAGTGTGGAGCTGCAATGTAATCTGAGGAATAAGGCATTTCATTATTTACTTACTTGCATGTTGAAAATGGAAACTTGCCTGAGCCCTGAGAGGGAAGGGTAGATTCTGAAACCTGCTTGGGATAGCAGTGGGGTAGAAGAGACAAGGCAGGTAGAAAGAACAGTTTGGACTGTCAAAGTGCAGACAAAAGAGGAGTTCCGTTTTGTAATGAGTCTGGAAGGCTGGGTGGAAGCCAGATCACATAGGGAAGTGCAGATTATGACAAGTATTATCTTCATTATCTGAAAAAGGAGAAGTCATTTCAGCATGGTAAGAGGGGAGGTGACAAGATAAGATATTTTTACACTTTGAGCACTTACTGGTAGGAGTAGAGATGAGAGACACGGTGACAAGTTTCATTGTTATGTATAATTTATTTGCAAATCAGTCTCATAGCAAAATACCATGTACTGAAAATTGCTTTTGTACTTAATAAAATATTGTAGATACCTTTTCTTATGAAAGCATATTGCTCTACACTTTTCATAGTGTCACATTCTTCATTGTATGAATGTAACATGCTTTTAATATATCTATATTTTTTCTTTTTTCCAAATTTCAAATATTGTTAAGAACAATATCCTTTAAGTTATATCTTTGAAATGTATGAAAATATTTACTTGTAAGAAATTAATTTAATGCTAGGTCCATTTTATAAATTTACAGATAATATTAAGCTACCCATTAAAATACTATGACAATTTACTCTCACTTTCCAGTGAAAATATCCTGGCTTCTCATCACATTTATCAATGATGTGTCATTTTTTTCAGATCAACTCAGCTTCAGAATGCTGTCATCAATGGGTCTACATATTCCTAATGTTTTAAATGCCAAAATTTCAAGCTCTGACTCCCACTACTATTATTACATATGTATTATTCTTAATAGACTTTTAAGGCAATTAAATAAGAAAACTAAAAAAAAAAAAAAAAGAAAGAAAAAGATAGTAATTTGTTAATTTGACTAACAATATTTAAGCCTCTACTGGACTTCCCTGATGACTCAGTTGATAAAGCATCTGCCTTTAATGCAGGAGGCCCAGGTTCGATCCCTGGGTCAGGAAGATCCCCTGGAGAAGGAAATGGCAACCCACTCCAGTATTCTGGCCTGGAAAATCCCATGGATGGAGGAGACTGGTGGGCTACAGTCCATGGGATTGCAAAGAGTTGGACACAACTGAGCGATACTAAATGCCAGTTCTGGGCTCAGCACTGGAGATTCAAGATTGAGAAAGAGAGATGTGATCTGGCCCCTCCTTACTCATAGAATCTCTTAGAATAGATAAATAATTAAACAGGATTGATATTAAATCTTACTCTATACTATGTAAGGGAAAGTTCAAGCTTCAGTGTAAGAGTTAATACTGAGAGAGAATCTCTTCGTAGAGAGTTGGAGAAGACCTGCCACAGCAAGTGAGAGTAGGTGGAAAGCAAAACCAACTATAAGCTAGACAGTACATGGAAATGGTCTTCCCAGGGGAGACAAAGGTATGATGAGCCCCCACAGCAGAACAGAATATTGTGAGGACAGTACATTATGAGTTGTATTAATTGAATAAGAGAATCCTCCATAAGAACCTTGCAGTGAGTGTGTCTTCCTTTTTAACCTAAAGACAAGTGAAGAGGAGCTGAATGTTTTCAGGAAAGGGATTGCAATGTTAAATGTGGTTACATTTTAAAGACTCACTTTGACTACCATATGGATTACATACTGGAAGAGGAAAAATCAGAGGTAAAACTCTGATGATGAAGACTTTACAATAAATAACAAGAAGATTGTGGTAGGACAGACTTGAGTTGCAGATACAGATATAAAGAGGGAAAAGAATCAGATTTGAGAAACACTCAACTGGTCAGCTGGGAACATCTATTTCTACTTTACTGACTATGCCAAAGCCTTCGACTGTGTGGATCACAATAAACTCTGGAAACTTCTCAAAGAGATGGGGATACCATACCACCTGACCTGCCTCTTGAGAAATTTGTATGCAGGTCAGGAAGCAATAGTTAGAACCGGACATGGAACAACAGACTGGTTCCAAATATGAAAAAGAATACATCAAGGCTGTATATTGTCACCATGCTTATTTAACTTATGTGCAGAGTACATCATAAGAAACACTGGACTGGATGAAGCACAAGCTGGAATCAAGATTGCTGGGAAAAATATCAATAACCTCAGATATGCAGATGACACCACCCTTATGGCAGAAAGTGAAGAAGAACTAAAGAGCCTCTTGATGAAAGTGAAAGAGGAGAGTGAAAAAGTTGACATAAAGCTCAAGATTCAGAGAACTAACTCATGGCATCTGGTCCCATCACTTCATGGGAAATAGATGGGCAAACAGTGGAAAAAGTCACTGACTTTATTTTTTGAGGGGTCCCAAATCACTGCAGATGATGACTGCAGCCATGAAATTAAAAGACACTTGCTCCTTGGAAGAAAAACTATGACCAACCTAGATAACATATTCAAAAGCAGAGTCATTACTTTGCCAAAAAAGGTCCATCTAATCAAGGCTATGGTTTTTCCAGGGGCCATATATGGATGTGAGAGTTGGACTGTGAAGAAAGCTGAGTGCCAAAGAATTGATGCTTTTGAACTGTGGTGTTGGAGAAGACTCTTGAGAGTCCCTTGGACTGCAAGGAGATTCAACCAGTCCATCCTAAAGGAGATCAGTCCTGAGTGTTCATTGGAAGGACTGATGTTGAAGCTCAAACTCTAACACTTTGGCCACCTGATGTGAAGAGCTGACCCATTTGAAAAGACCCTGATTCTGGGAAAGATTGAAAGCAAGAGGAGAAGGGGACAACAGAGGATGGGATGGTTGGATAACATTACCAACTCAATGGACATGAGTTTGAGTATGCTCCAGGACTTGGTGATGGACAGGGAGGCCTGGCAGGCTGCAGTCAATGGGGTTACAGAGTAGGACACGACTGAGCAACTGAACTGAACTGAACTGAACTGAAAATGGCAGAACTTGGTGATTGCTGGGTTATGGAAAAGGAGACAGAAAGGTCAGATGGTGGAACTGTCCATTTTAAAGGAAACACTTTTAGGAAGCAAGGAGGGATGAGTAGGTTAATGGACTTACTGACTTCAAAATATGACTTGTAACTGAGCAGAGCTATATGAGGCCATCCCAGGACAGAACCATCTAACTTTTCTACTATTTTAGGTACTTTATGAAGAACATAGATAATAATATCTGATGTACATTTCCTGAGTAATTTGGCAGTTGCTAAAACCATCATGAATGGAAGAAACTAACCTGATGACTGTGACCACATAATTCACAGGTCTATTGGAGGCTGAGGATTGATAATGTGTCACTGCCCTGTTACCTCACCATCAATCAATCAGAAAACAGTATACAAGGTGATCACATTCTGTGACCTTCTCCTTCACCTTGCCTTTCAGTTTGGTTCAGTTGCTCAATTGTGTACAACTCTGCAACGCCATGGAGCACAACATGCCAGGCTTCCCAGCCCATCATCCACTCCTGGTTTGCTCAAACTCATGTCCATTGAGTTGTTGATGCCTTCCAACCATCTCATCCTCTGTCATCCTCTGATTCTCCTGCCTTCAGTCTTTCCTAACATCAAGCTCTTTTTCAATGAGTCATTTCTTTGCATCAGATGGCCAAAGTATTAGAGCTTCAGGATCAGTCCTTCCAATGAATATTCAAGACTGATTTCCCTTAGGATGGATTGGTTGGATCACCTTACAGTCCAAGGGCCTCTCAAGAGTCTTCTCCAACACCACAGTTCCGAAACATTGATTCTTTGATGTTCAGCTTTCTTTATGGTCCAGTTCTCACATCCATACATGACCTGGGCTTGAACAATGTTTTATTGTTTTGTTTTTTTTCCCTGAAACTCATTTGCAAGTTTGAATCTTTTGAGCACTAGCTGCCCTGGACACCTTTCTTGGCACCTGCAATAGATGCTGCACTTTCCTTCACCACCACCACATGTCATTAGATTAGCTTTACTATTTACAGGTAAGGGGACTCAAGTTTGGTTCAGAATGAAATACCTCAGGAGAGCTGCCCAGGACAAAACTGCACTATATGTCCAAACTCAGGAAATTTTCTTGGATATAGATTTGTTATTCATAAGCATATTCATGAATGAACATTTGTACACAGGAATGAATGAGGTAGATAATGGGTTTGCCAAATCAAGAATAGGACCTAGACAAGAACTTGAGAAACATTCAAATTTAAGTTGCATGAAGAAGAGCCTGAAATGGAGGGTGGGGAAAAATATGAATCCAGTGAGATGGGGAAGACAAAGAGAAAGTAAAGTCAAACAAACAAATAAACAAACCATAAAAAGATGCTTTCCAAGAAGGAGAGTGCCGTCAGCAACCTCATCTACTGGTAAGACATCAATTAGGAAGGAACTGAAAAATCATCACTTGAAATTTGTTGCTACTGTTAGTCTCTTAGTCAAGTTCTACTTTATGACCTCATGGACTGCAACACATCAGGCTCCTCCTCTCCACCCAGAGTTTGCTCAAATTAATGTCCATTGATTTGGTGATGCTGTCTAGCGAGCTCATCCTCTGCCACCCTCTTTTCCTTTGGCCTTCAATCTTTCCCGGAATCATGGTTTTTTCCAGTGAATTGGTCCTTCATTTCAGGTGGTCGAAGTACTGGAGCTTCAGCTTCAGTGGCAGTCTTCCAATAAACATTCAGGGTTGATTTCCTTTGGGACTGACTGATTTGATCTTCTTACAATCCAAGAGACTCTCGAGTCTTTAGCACTGTTGCTGATGCTGATGCTAAGTCGCTTCAGTCGTGTCCGACTCTGTACGACCCCATAGACGGTAGCCCACCAGTCTCCCCCGTCCCTGAGATTCTCCAGGCAAGAACACTGGAGTGGGTTGCCATTTCCTTCTCCAATGCATGAAAGTGAAAAGTGAAAGTGAAGTCACTCAGTCGTGTCTGACTCTTAGCAACTTCATGGACTGCAGCCTACCAGGCTCCTCCGTCCATGGGATTTTCCAGGCAAGAGTACTGGAGTGGGGTGCCATTGCCTTCTCCATCAGTCCTACAATTCAAAATCATCAATTCTTCAGCATTTAGCTTTCTTTATGATCCAACTCTCACATCTGTACATAACTACTGGAAAAAGCATCACTTTGTCAGCAAAGTGATGTCTCTGCTTTTAAATGCACTGTCTAGGTTTCTCTTAGCTTTCCTTCAAAGGAACAGCTTCTTTAAATTTCATGGTNCTACAATTCAAAATCATCAATTCTTCAGCATTTAGCTTTCTTTATGATCCAACTCTCACATCTGTACATAACTACTGGAAAAAGCATCACTTTGTCAGCAAAGTGATGTCTCTGCTTTTAAATGCACTGTCTAGGTTTCTCTTAGCTTTCCTTCAAAGGAACAGCTTCTTTAAATTTCATGGTTTCAGTCACTATCCACAGTGATTTTGGAGCTCAAGTAAATAAAACCTGTCATTATTTCCACTTTTCTCCCTTGCATTTGACATCAAGTGATGAGACCTGATGCCATGATCTTAGTTTTTTTTTGTTGTTTTTTTTTTTAATGTTGAGTCTCAAGCCAACTATTTCAGTCTCCTCTTTTACCATCATTAAGAGGCTTTTTAGTTTTTCTTCACTTTCTGCCAGTAGAGTAGTATCATCTGCACATTTGAGGTTGTTGATATATCTCCTATAAATCCAGATTCCAGCTTGTGATTCATTAAGCCTGGCATTTTGCAGGATATACTCTGCATAAAAATTGCATAAGAAGGATGACAATATACAGCCTTGTGCTATTCCTTTCACAATTTGGAACCAGCCAGTTGTTCCATGTACAGTTCTAATTGTTGCTTATTGACTTGAATACGGGTTTCTCAGGAGACAGGTAAGGAGGCCTGATAGCCCTGTCTCTTTAAAAATGTTCCACAATTTGTTGTGATCCAGAGTCAAAGGCTTTAGCATAGTCAATGAAGCAGAAAAAAATGTTATTTTTGAATTCCCTTGCTTTGTCCATGATCCCATGTGTTGGCAATTTGACCTCTGGTTCTTCTGTGTCTTTGAAATCCAATTGGCACGTCTGGAAGTTCTCAGTTTACGTACTTTTGAAGTGTACTTTGACATTAAATACAAGTAAGTTGTAGATAAAAATATGGTCTGAAAGGATATATGCACCCCAATGGACTATTCACAATAGCCAAGACATGAAAACAAAGTGTCCATCAACAAAGGAATGAATAAAGAAATGTGGTACATATATGTGATGGCACATTTCTCAGCTACAATAAAGAAAAAAAAGAACACCATTTGCAGCAACAAGGATGAACTCAGGGACTGTCACACTGAATGAAGCTAGACAGAGAAAGACTAATATCATATGATATCTCTTATATGTGAAATCTACAAAGAAATAATATAAATTAACTTATTTGTAAAATAGAAGCAGTCTCATAGACTTAGAAATTGAATTTACTGTTACCAGGGGCAGGGGAGGGGGTGGACAGAAATTCAGCAATAAGGAATAATTAGGGAGTTTGGTATCAACAGGTACACACTGTTATATTTAAAATGAGTAACCAACAAGGTCTTACTGTATACTACAGGGAACTCTGCTTGATGTCATGCAGCAGGCTGACAGAGTCCATTTGCTCTCTATTTGAAACTATCACAACACTGTTAATCAGTCATACTCCAACATAAAATAAAAAAGTAAAAAAAAAA
>SJYA01005118.1:0-27605 GCA_006410615.1 Neotragus moschatus
TGGCGTGCTGCGATTCATGGGGTGGCAAAGAGTTGGACATGACTGAGCGACTGAACTGAACTGAACTGAGCTGAACTGATACCCAAACATAGTGAGAAAATCTGGAATAAATCACACTTCTTGAAATCCAAGCTTCATTCCAGAGGGTATGTGGTCAACACACCCTACCATGGGCACTCTGCCCTCTGCGAGTCCAACAAAAAGCTGGCAGGGGACTGTTTGGAGATGTATGTTAAGTTAATTTCCGTAACTCAGTGGTTTCAACAGAACCTGACAGGCAGTATGTGATATTCAGCACAAATACATTTGTAAAAGAAGCTAAAGTCCTTGGGGGCTCTTCTCTGTTAAAATCCTGTGGGGTACACACTCCACACTGGTTGGTGATGGATGTAAAGCTTTCTTGGGACCAAAGAGCAACAGCATCAGACGTCTGAGATTAGATGGAGGTGTGTTGTCTGTCTTAGCACCTCATCCTGACCTGTCTCTCAAAGGTTGTCAAGTAGTGCATCACCTTCTTCTGATGCAGTTACACTGAAGGAATTTAATGACATGTTTGTGTTTTTAATTACACTGTAATAAAAAACAGCATTTTATTAACATAAGACACAATTGAATTATATGCTAAACCCACTCAACAGGACATCACAGCATCTATTTCAAAAGAAAGAACCTATTTATCCTTACAAACAGGCTGTCCTGTGGTCAGACACATAGTGACCATTGCAGGAGTCCTAGCTGCCTGTCATTCTTTTTTTAAATTTAATTCAATTTAAAAATTAATTTATTTATTCTAATTGGAGGCTAATTACAATATTATAGTGTTTTTTCCCATATATTGACATGAATCAGCCACGGGTGTACATGTGTCTCCATCATGAACCCCCCTCCCACCTCCCTCCTCATCCCATCCTTCAGGGTCATCCCAGTGCACCAGCCCTGAGTGCCCTGTCTCATGCATCAAATCTAGACTGGCGATCAGTTTCACATATGATAATATACACGTTTCAATGCTATTCTGTCAAATCATCCCACCCTTACATTCTCCCACAGAATGCAAAACACTGTTCTATACATCTGTATCTCTTGCTGTCTCACATATAGGGTTATCATTACCATCTTTCTAAATTTCATATATATGCATTAATATACTGTATTGGTGTTTTTCTTTCTGACTTACTTCACTCTGTATAGTAGGCTCCAGTTTCGTGCACCTCATTAGAACTGATTCAAATGTATTCTTTTTAATGGCTGAGTAATATTCCATTGGGTATATGCACCACAGCTTTCTTATCCAGTTGTATGCCAATGGACATCTAGGGTGCTTCCATGTCCTGGCTATTGTAAACAGTGCTGCGATGAACATTGGCCCGACATTCTTTTGTGCTACTTGTATTTTTTCCTGGCTCTTGGAAAACAGAAAAGTAGAAGTAGACCTTGAAGGCTGAAAATACTCTTCTGGAGAAGAACGTAAAGCAGAAGAGATCTCTCCTCAAGTTATCCTAGGAAGTGGAGCCAGGAGGAAGGAGGCATGGCCAGCAGGTGACAGAAGAATGTGGCTGCTGGTCTGAGGAAAGGGCCCAGGAGGGTGTAGGGTAGCCAGGATAGTGGTGGCTTGGTCTGTGTGATTATTGGGGAAAAGAGGGTAAAGGTTTCTGGTAACTTCTGGAGGTGGCAAGGGCTTCCCAGGTGGCACTAGTGGTAAAGAATGCGCTTGTTAACGCATGAGACAAAAGAGACCTCGGTTTGATACGCGGGTCAGGAAGATCCCCTAGAGTAGGAAGTGGCAACCCACTCCAGTATTCTTGCCTGGAAAATTCCATGGACAGAGGAGCCTGGTGGGCTCCTCTGGGGTTTCACGGGGTCCCAAAGAGTTGGACACAACTGAGTGATTGAGCACACACACACTGGAGGTGGCGAATGAGGTTTGTTTTTGTGATTAAGTAAATGAATAAGTATCAGTGACTTTTCCCAGGGCTAGCAGAAGGCAGAGAAATTCATATAGTAAATGAGCCAAAACAATATTGCCAAATCCAAACCAAGTACACACAGCCGTGCAAAGGAGGCAAGAAAAAAATCTGCGGCTAAGATTTCAGGAGTCGCTCTTGGTATTGAAGGTGTCTGTGACCCCAGGAGGAGGGCCCCAAGACAGGACCTGCCCGGCTCTGTCTTAATGAGCAGCAGGCACAGGCAGGTAGCCTGGAGAGCTGCTGTAAACCAGTGATTCACTGTGAGTGACAATCAGAATGGGCTTCATAAGGCAAACCTGTAGCCAACACAGAGAATGAGATCTGATTAGCTTACAGCTTTCAAAATACCACTAAAAAATCACACTCAAAAGAGTTCAATTTTTTGGCCTGATTACTCGAAGAGTTACTTGAAAAAAGAAGAGAAAAGAAAAACTTTCAGTTAATTGACTGGATATGCGTTTAAGGGCCAAAACTTATGGCAGTATCCATTTTTATTAATTATATGGAGTGTATTTTACAATAAGAAGCATTCATTTGTTAAATGCAGAGAGGGATGAGTTTTTCACAAGTATCATCTCCTCATACAGCATATGAAGAAAACAGAAAACAGTTTCTATTGTGACCTTCAGCCCCCATTCTCCCAGCCTTCAGGCAACCACAGATCTGCTTCCTGATAATATACATTAGCTTTTCCTAGAATTTCATATAAATGGAAGCATCTAGTACGTTCTCTTCTCTTCTGGCTTCTTTAACTCAGCATAAATGGTGAAATCATCTAGGCTACGTGTATCAGTTGCCTATCTTATTATGGAACACTAGTAACTCAGTATACAGAAAACCATGTTCATACAACTCTCCCTGAAGTGCTCTGAATTTTACCTATTACCCGAGTTTACCATATTCTGTATCTCTAGCATATGAAAAAATATTCTGACTATTTTAACTATTTATCTTGACTATTTTTAAAAAAGGTGACTATTTTAACTCTGATCATTAGTGTGAAATATATTTTTGTGATCCCAAATACTTGAATATACATATGCATGTCTTTGTGTGTATACATATATATGAATGTAAATTATGAACATGATCTATAAGCATGTTCACATGTGTCTATATGACCAAAAAAAGAAATTCCAAAGCAAGAACAATCTTCGCGGCTTCAAGTGCTCTGCATTCTGATTTATGTCACCAATAACAGATGATGATCAAAAGACACTATTGTTGGTGGTGTTGGTCAGTTGCTCAGTCATGTCCAACCTTTTGCGACTCCATGAACTACAGCATGCCTTAGACTCACTATGAACAAAGCTAGTGGAGGTGACGGAATTTCAGCTGAGCTATTTCAAATCCTCAAAGATGATATTGTGAAAGTACTGCACTCAATATGCCAGCAAATTTGGAAAACTCAGCAGTGGCCACAGGACTGGAAAAGGTCAGTTTTCATTCCAGTCCCAAAGAAGGGCAATATCAATGAATGGGAAAGCGACTGCACAGTTGCACTCATCTCACACGCTAGCAAGGATTCATGCTCAAAACCCTTCAAGCCAGGCTTCAAGAGTACATGAACCGAGAACTCCCAGATGTACGGGCTGGATTTAGAAAAGGCTGAGGAACAAGAGAGTAAACTGCCGACATCTGCTGGATCAAAGAAAAAGCCAAAGAATTCCAGAAAAACATCTATTTCTGCCGCATTGACTATGCTAAAGCCTTTGACTGTGTGGATCACAACAAACTGGAAAATTCTTCAAGAGATGGAAACACCAGGACGCCTGACCTGCCTGCCGAGAAACATGTATGCAAGTAAAGAAGCAACATTCAGAACCAGACATGGAAGGATGGACTGGTTCAAAATTGGGAAAGGAGTATGTCAAGGCTGTATGTTGTCAATCTGCTTATTTAACTTATATGCAGAGTACATCATGTAAATGGTGAGTTGAAAGAAGCACAAGCTGGAGAAACCTGGTGTGTTGCAGTCCATGGGTCACAAAGAGTTGCACATGACTGAGTGACTGAACAACAAGGTTTGACAGAAACAGCAAAATTCTGTAAAGCAATTATCCTTCAATAAAAAATAATTAATTAAAAAAATAAGATAATGAAAAAATATTCACAACAAGCCTTCTCAGTCCTTCACTATCTCCTGGAGGTTGCTCAGACTCATGTCCATGGAGTCATTGATGCCATCCAACCATTTCATCCTGTCACCTCCTTCTCTTCCTGCCCTCAATCTTTCCCAGCATCAGGGTCTTTTCCAATGAGTTGGTTCTTCGCATCACGTGGCCAAAGTCTTGGAATTTCGGTGTCAGCATCAGTTCTTTCAATGAACATTCAGGACTCATTTCCTTTAGGATGGACTGGTTTGAGCTCCTTGCAGTCCAAGGGAGTCTCAAGAGTCTTTTCCAACACCACAGTTCTAAAGCATCAATTTTTTGGTGCTCAGCCTTCTTTATGGTCCAACTCTCACATCTACACATAATTACTGGAAAAACCACAGCTTTGACTGTATGAACCTTTGTTTGCAAATGATAGCTCTGCTTTTTAATACACTGTCTAGGTTTGTCATAGTTTTTCTGATTGGTTTCAAAAATCCATGGATAAGTTAAGACATACAGTCTGATAAGTACCAATTTAGAATATCTTGATTACCAGGTTGCTGCCCTGTGATACAGGATCTTGCATTCCTGAGCGACTCAGGGTTTGCCCCTGGAAAGGGCAGGAGACCCATAGTCTGTGATGGATCTTGTCCTCTTCCTCACTGTCTGCTGACCCACTGAAGCCCAGTCATCAAGACCTTCCTTTTCTGACCCTCTGCCTTGGCTAGGGGTAATCTTTGAGTGGTCAGTCACAATTTTCTATTTGGGGAAATTTGTATGAGTTTATATTCCAATCTGAAACTATGTTCAATGCAGGTAAAGTGTCTGAACCATAGATGCATATGATAAATATTAATTTCTCCTTTCTAAGCAAACAGTGGTGGCTGCCAAATTATATTCTACTTTATATAAGCAATTTCCAGTTTCTCTTCCTATATAATTGTGCATTTTAAGGCTTATGTGATTTGATCAGTTTGCTGGACACTGTCTGTGCTTTGAGTCCCAAGTCTAGTGAAAAAAAGAACACATTGCATTGTTAAAGATTTATGATAGTTCCTTAATTTATGCATTAATTTTCCCAAGGCAAAAAAAATGCAGTGTTCACTTGTTCTCTGCTGTGAATCCAGAAGAAAGCATGACACACAAGAGGTACCTAGTAGTGCTGAATGAATATATTTTTAATGCTATTATCCTTTTATTTTCTGCCCCCTGATGCTCACTGGGGAAACAACTGTGCCTGACCTCCTGTAGAAAGCAGAGTTGCTATCCTGAGCAAGGTTTGTGATCTTGGCAAAGTAATTTCTGGGTCTCAGTTTTCTCCTCTATAAAATGTGGGTAATAGCAGGATTCAGATATTGTATGTTGCATGATAATATATGTGAAACACTTAAGACAATGTTTAGCAACTAGTAAATGACATACAGGTGTTCAGCTTTATTCTGTATGTTGTAGGAGACAAGAATATGCCACTCTATACATGTCTCTTTGGTAAATGAATTATTTTGGTCAAGAGCTGACTCAGTAGAAGCTCTGAAAACAGTAGACTTTACCTTTTGTAAGGGAAATTTACATTCATAAAGGAAATCCTCATTTGTAAAGATGTCTCCTGCTCTGTACCAGGAAGAGAGGATAATTCTAAATCGCGAGACTGATTATGGCTCAAATCTGCATAAAAAGTCTCACCTTTGTTTACTGTGTGTCTCTGCAGACACTGCAGACCCAGACTCCCCCAGATCCTTCTTCCTTGGTTTTAGCTGAAGACGGTATGTAAGTTGAAATTCTAAGCTATCTCTCTGAGTTACTTTTCCCTGATTCTCCCATGTATATTTGCGATGTACTTGTTAATAAACCTGTGTTTGTTTTTCTCTTGTTAATCTGTCTTTTATTACAGGGGTCCCAGCAGAGAATCTAGAAGAAGAGGAGAAGGAAAAGACTATTTTCTTCCCTAAGAATGTCAATATTTATTCTTGGTGCTATGACGCTAACACAAAGGGATAATATATAGAGAAACATTGTGTAGTTTTAGTTCCTAACTTCCATTTCACACTTCTCTGGTTTTATTCTTTGCTTCAAGTCCTAATTCTTTTGTTGTTGTTGCTGTGCTTTGGCTCTGCCCTGGAGAAATAAATTAATCATTAAACTAATTATTCCTTCTTACCATGTTGTGAATTTTTCCATGTGAAGTATTTGTGTATAAACACTGTTTTTTTTTTGTTTTTTTTTAAATGTGTTCACAATAAATCGTTCTCTGGGGAAAAAGTTCCCTATCTCAGGAAGGAGGAGAAGTGCACCACTTTTTAGGTTTGGTCTTTTCTTCCATCTGCATCCTGAAATGACTGTCACTTTTATGTGTCTATATGCAAGTGCCTTCAACCTAGTTTTGTTAACAGAAAGATGAATTCACTCTTGGAATGTGGTTTTCTTAAACAGAAACCTCAGACCCATGCTCGCTGCTTTCACGCACGACCATGCAGCAGTGTCCACAACACAAAGTAAAACCCCAAAGAAGACACACAAAATTGAGGGAACTAGGGCTTCTATGGCTCACTGGGAATGACCCCTGTGTCAGTTGGGGTCAGGGAACAAAAGGCTCGGTGGATCAGAGGGAATTTCTGAGAGACTGAGGCAGCGACCCTCAGAGCAGAGCGGTGGGGCCTGAGTGCCTGGGCCCCCCCTCCTCTGCCGTCTCAGGATCTGACTCCCGAGGCCCAAGCTCTGCATCCTGCCTTTCTGAGGCCTGGGCATCCCTCCCACATAGCAGCATGCTCACAAGAGTCTGATTTCTTCTTCTTCCTCAACAGCCTTTACAAGGATGAATACTGTGTTTGTGAAGCTCTTGAGTTGTGTCAGGGAAAAAAATCATTTATTTGATTTTTCTATATATATGCCTGGAAGCTCAGTTCAGCCAAATGATGGGGCACTTATTTTCCACAGATGCTAAACAAAGTGTCACAAGCTAGGTGGCTTAAAAGGACACAAATTCATTCTTTCATTCCTAGAGTCAGAAGCTGAGTCAAGGTATCCCTCGGCAGGGCCATGCTTCTTCTCAAGGTTCAGGCAGAAGACTCTCCTTCTTGAAGTTCCTGCTGGCTCCAGGTTTCACTCAGCCCATGGCCACACCACTCCAGCATTTGGTCAGTGTTCACATGGCCTTCTCCTCTTTTCCTCTGTTTTTCCTGTGTCTCTTATAGAGTCACTTGTTACTGCATCTAAAGTCCACTCAGATAATCCAAGATGATCATCTTAAGATCCTTAACTTAATCACATTAGCAAAAAATATTTCCAGTAAGATCACATTCATAGTTTTCAAGTGTTGAGACATGGGCCTGTCTTTAAGGGCCATCATTCATCATATGAGTGAGTATAATATAGAAAAGATGGTATTTTATTTAAAACTGATGATGGTCTAAAGCTAATACAGAGATAAATGTCCAAAAATCATTCATATTAATAATCCTGTCTTTATGAGATTTTTCCCAGATGCTCATATCTGTGTGCTTCAAATTGAGTACATGTCAAACATGCAGATGTACTTAACCACTGAAACTATGATAACAACATAGGTATATAGTATCTGAAATTTCTCTAGACAAGTTTATCTAGAGAAAATTCAACCAAGAAACTTTAAAAAGGAATTATTAATTAGACTATCACCATTTCATAGCTGTTTTAGAAATAGGAGGTCTAGGTAATGTGATAAGTGATAGATAAAACAGAAAAAAGACAACTGGACAGTATGAGGAGTGAGTACTCTGAAGGCCCCCATCACCCATGAAGTGCTGTCAGCAAGATAATAAAACCTGGACTCTCATCAAGCTTCCAGATCTAGCCAGAACTTTAAAGAAAATAATGGGGATGGAGAAGTAGGTTCCACAATGCCAATGGAATGTGATCTACGAAACCCAGATTGAGAGAGATTCTCTAAGACTATAGTGCCAGAGAGGAGAACAGCTGCTGCTAAGTCGCTTTAGTCGTGTCTGACTCTGTGTGACCCCATAGACAGCAGCCCACCAGGCTTCTCTTTCCACAGGATTCTCCAGGCAAGAACACTGGAGTGGGTTGCCATTTCCTTCTCCAGCCAGAGAGGAGAACTACCTTGTATTAAGAGAGAAATGTCAAGGATTGCAATCTATACATGATATATTGCTCTAGATACAAGCATAATAATTACAAAATTATGACAGTGAAGGGTATTTTAAAATCCATGGATATTTGAAAATTGCCTGGATATTTAGGGTTTCCTAGGTGGCACTCACGGTAAAGAATCCATCTGCCAATGTAGGAGACACATGGGTTCAATCCCTGGATCAGGAAGATCCCCTGGAGTAGGAAATAGCAATCCACTCCAGTATTCTTGCCTAGGAAATCCCATGGACAGAGAAGCCTGGTGAGCCCCAGTCCATGGGGTTGCAAAGGTCAGACATGCCTGAGCATGCACACAGTGGATATTTAATGATATTAACTATATTGTTTATTTAGATAGAATAATAACATTGTATTTACTTTTAAAATATTTTTGATGTGCTTACTGAATTTACTATGGGAGAAATTATACAATGTTTGAAATTTATCCCCAAAAGTAATCTATGGGGAGGCAGCAAAAATGGGTAGATTTCAGTGACAAGTATTTTGTCAGGATAACTGGCGAGCATGGGAAAATATCTGGTTTTCCTTTCACATATTTATGTTGTATATAAAAAACATATGCTATTGCTGAAGATATAATCTGATATGTCAAGCTTTTCCTTATTTACATGAGGTGCTTGACATAATTCAAACAGAAGTATCATTCAGCATGAAGTGTTTGTCCTTTGGTGTTCTTACATAGAAAAGTATGTTTCTTCCAAATGTAATGCTCATTACATATGACTTAAATATTTCATACTTCCAAGATTTCAGGTGTTGTGCATATCATCCACAATGGTTTTTCACATGCTTTGACATATACTCAATTCAAAGATATTCTAAGATACATAAGAGTACTAGTGAAAATCTTGGGCCATAGAGTCAGAATTATTAGAATAAATAATTTATGAACAATTACATCTATAGTAGCTTTATATCACTGTCAATTTTTAATAAAAATAGCATCTTTTCTATTTCCACACATTCAGGTGCACCAGAAGTGGATTGAGAGGCAGGTGGGAAGAGAAGGTTTTTAACTGGACTCTCTCACTGCCTGGCTGACTTCTGCCTTGCACAGCTTTGAGAAGCCCTTTCCCTCCTGAGCTCCCTGTTGGGGGGGCCATGGGTTTCTCTCCCTGCCCCCCCCAACCCCTCCACACTCCAGATGATCCTCATAAACAGCAGTCATGACACATTTCACTCCATCCCTGTCTTCAGGGAATATGACCTAAAGACAAGTGCTACCAAACTAAATACAGGACTGGGCTCTGGCTTGGTGGTTGGAGTGAAATGCAATTAAATAGCAGGGCTAGATTTTGGCTTCCCTGGCTGCTCAGCTGGTAAAGAATCCACCTACAATATAGGAGACCTGGGTTTGATCCCTGGGTTGGGAAGATCCCCTGGAGAAGGGAACGGCTACCCACTCCAGTATTCTGGCATGGAGAATTCCATGGGCTATATAGTCCTTGGGGTGGCAAAGAGTTGGACACGACTGAGCAACTTTCACTTCACTAGATTTTGAATGAGATGCTAGAGAGAGACATTGAAACAGGCACACATGGAAGAGGAGAGTTTCTATGGAAAAAGAGCAAAAACACTAACACTGAAAAAAATTAAGAAACAAACTGTCATCAACATTATTATTATCATCACCATTATGGGCATCATCATCGTCACCGTCACCATCACCATGACCATTATGGCCATCATTATGATCATCATCATCATCATCACCATCATCATAAACATCATTGCCATCATCACCACAATTATCACCATCGTCTCTACCATCACCATCATCGTCATCATCATCATGACCATCATTATCACCAACATCATCAGCAGCAGCAGCAGCATCGTGACTAGAAACGGATGTCTCACAGAAGGGTGATTTGGAACACTCCACCCCGGAGGCTTATGGCCCTCCCAAGTACCATGAGGACATTTTCTGGAACATTCCCAAGTAGGAAATGCAGAAGTATATTCTGATGTTGAGTTTGTGTGGATGGGACACAGTCATCCTCTAAGTGTTTTACAGGTCTCATGGGGTGGGAATGTTTGTTACTCCAGTACAGATGGTGGCTTCGAGGCAGAGGAGTAAACACATTGTCTAAAGTCACACACTCAGCCTCTGCTAGAGGTTTCTAAACAAAGATTCTGACCCTAGAACCTCTTACATGTACCCAAATGCATTAAATCTGTTGCTTTTTATTGAAATAAACTTGACTACACAGAGAAGAGAACTGGCTTAATCTGCAGGCTAAGGATTGATGCTGTGCCCTGCCTCTCCCACAAACACACAGTCCGCCTGCCAATGTCTGTTTATTTTCCTTGAACTCCTTGTGGGAATGATTGATTGCTTTCCATTGCTGTTCTTTCAGTGCAATGCTCCAGAGTAAAGGTTTAAAAACAGTTTACTGAACAAGAGATGGGGAAATGTAGGGAAAAGCCAGAGAAAGTTATCAATAGACATTCTGTACAAAAAATAATTTATGAAAAGTCTCCTAAAACTTACAGCTACGTATTTTTCATCAAATATCTATTTTCTTCTTGGAAACAAATCTCAACAGAAATGAAATGATTTTAGAATAATCATAAGACTTGCAAATTAAATGTAGTCAGTGTCAATCTCAAAGAAAAATTAACCTTTCTTTTTTCAAACTGGCAGCTGTCAATTTGGAATTTTATTCTAAAATAAAATGCATTCTCTTCCCCTAGAGAACTGGAATCCCTGAAGGATCCACACATGTGAAACAGCTCTAGTTTTCACTTTGGAAAATGATCTCTTTTGAATTAATTAACAATCACTTATCCTATGATGAATTCCATAGAGGTGGATGATTTTGCCTTTAAAATTTAAAAGCTGTTAAATAAACCCAGCTACAGAGAGCACAGATTAGGTGAGAATTAACACTCTGGAGCACCATTTGGTCTGGAGCGTGTGATCACTGAAGAACACGTCACACCAAAGCCTCAACTCCATTAGGACAGGACCAGTCTTCCCTGACCTTGGTTATCACTTGAATCCTCACACACTCAATGTCTGCCTACAGGAAATAGGAAGATGATCTCTGCCTCAGTGGCTGACTGTCCATATAAGCATCAGGTAGGGAGGGTTATTGGATAGATTAATGGGTTTATGTGTTTATCTCAATTAAGCATTAAGAAATGAAGCTTTGATAAGTAGCAATATCCTTTTCCATTGTCTGAACTACTTTGACTTTATCCTCAGAGGCAGGGCCGACTTCTAGAATATCTTCCTCAGGCACTCAAGTGTTTTGCAATGGCAGGGAGTAGGGCAGGCTGCTTCTGAACACCCCAAAGATGGTGGAGGACAGAACAGTGGCACACCTGCTTGCCCCTCTTGCTGGATCTCACACACATTCCATCTTTCCTTAAAGACCTTCCTTGTGTATCGCATCAGGTGGTAATCATTCTGGATGCTGAACAGCTTAATACCTGGCTCCTTCCCGGGTTCAGCTGGGGCTGCCTACCTGGAAGCTGTATATTTAATGCTTTTGCCTTAAAATATTGATATTACTATTTCAGATGCAGCAGCCTCACCCACATTCAGAATTTCCTTTTCCATTAAAGGAAAGATATCCTACTGATCAGTAGATGGCAAACTTGCTACACCTAAGTGCTGAGCTTTGGTTGTTCTCTTAGAAACTTCATTGACATTTTATCCTAAGGATTACTGAAAGCTTCTTTAAATTGCCCGTGTATTTAGTTTATGGTAAAGCAAAACCCTTCCTCTGGTAGCTGATGGATGGACCAAAGTTCTGGTCTTGAACATGGGCAAGGAAAGTCCAATTTCCAGTTCATATAGACAAATGGCACACTTTTAACTGAGGAAGTTACTCTGTGTTTTAACCCTTGCTAATTAAATCTTTCTCTCACTTCTTTCTAAATGCTCTCCAGGAGTTACCCCACACAACTGCCCCACCATGTGAAACAAACACGAATGGTCACCAGAAATAACAGTGTAGCTCTACACTTTCCTATGCATGGGGCACTGTTTTGTCACTGCTTTATTATTTTGCAACCAAACATGAAGAGGAAATTCGTATGTTGAGATCAGCTGTGTGAAAATAGCAACTATGAATTCAATAAAGAAGAAAAGAATAAAATTCTTTGAAAAAAATTAAGCTGATTAGGAAAACATATTTTGGTTTTTGAGTTGTTTTCTACTCTGTAAGGCTTTTGATAATTTGACAGTTTGACCTGAAAAGAAACTGTGGCTTTTCACTGATGGTAAATAGTAATAATTTCCTGTAAATACTTTAGAGAGTCTTTAACACTAAATTTTATACTGCAAGGTCTAAATTTTATACTGCAAGGTCTAGATCACAGTAGAATAAGAAGGAATTGCAATGTGTACATAAAACAAAAAAAATGACAGCTGAGAAATAGATAATTTCAGTGAATAGTAAGGTAAGCATATATTGCCTTTCATGGGATATTAAAGAAATTCTTCAGTTGAAGATATATGTCTGGCTTATCTGTTTTGGAACCACCTCAAAACACAGGGGCCTGAAGCCACAGCTCCTTTACCCAGGTCCCAACCCCGTGGGTCAGGAATGCAGGTGGGACAGAGGTGCTCCCCAGTTCCCATGGACAGTGGTAGGGAGGGGCCCGGATGGCTCAGTCCCGGCACTGCCTTGTCTCCTGTTTTCCACACTGCGTCTATTGAGTCTAGAAGCTCAAAATGGCTTCTCTGTGGCCCTGACTTGCATTTACCTGGTGTTTAGTCTGTGTACTGTGGAAAGGAAATTAAAAAATGGTGTAACTACCATAAAAAACAATATGGGAGTTCCTCCAAAAGTTAAAAATAGAACCAGCATATGATCTAGCAGTTCCACCTGTGGAAGAACATTTGAAGAAATGGAAATCGAGATCTTGAAGGGGTATCTGCACCCCTGTGTCCACTGCAGCATTAATCACAGTAGCCAAGACATGTGAACAGCACAGATGTCCATGGACAGATGAACGGATAAAGAGAGGTGGATTACACACAGAGTGTTATTCAGTCTATTAAAAAAAAAGGAAATTCTGCCACTTGCAACAACATGGATGAACCTGGGGAACATTATGTTAGGTGAGATGAGGATGAGTACAGGATGAGTACGGCATGATTTCATTTATGTGAGGAATCTCGAACAGTGAACTCACAGAAGCTGAGGGCACAGCAGTGGCTGGGGCAGGAGGAGAGAAGATGGAGAGGCATCCAGGAGACAAAGTTTCAGGTGTGAAAGACCAGTGAATCGTGGAGTTCTACCCTACACTACAGTGCCTGTTAACTCACAACATGGTCCTGTCCATTAAAAGCATGCTTAGTTTTCTTCCAACAGAACAACAGAACAAACACAACAAACAAAGAGGCAGAAGGAAACCTTCAGACGTGATGCATGTGTCTGTTACTTTGATGGCGGGGGTGATTTAAAGTCCAAACTCATCAAATGAGATAAATTAATTAACTATGTGCAGCTTTGTGTATCAATTATACCTCGCTCATTAACACTGCTTAAACAACTGGCACCCTCAGTCACCTGTCTGTGCCTGGACAGTCTGTGTGTGTCCTTTGTGCCTTCTCACAGCCTGGTGGCTTCTAAACAGTTGGACTTAGGGAGAGGCTGTCTCTATCAGAGCCAGTGCTTGGAGATTTCTGGAGGAAAGGTGAGGGTTTTGTATGACGAGGCCTTGGGAGCCCCAGGATGGCCTGTCTGCTACAGCTGGTTGGCAAAGAAAGTCCTCAAGGCCAGCTCTAGCTCAAAGAGGGGCAGTTTAGACACCTCCCTCTAGTGGGAGATGTAGCCAAAAATGTACAGCTATCTTGAATCTGTCAAAATAAGTATGAAAAAGGAGAAATCAATGAGTTCAGAGGGAGATCAGAATTTTGGAGTAGAGAGTTTCAACTTAATGCTTTCATCCATGTGTATAGAAACATAAAATGGACAGTAGAGCTTTCTGCCTGCAGCTGCTGAAGTCACACTGTTTTATAGCTGGAGGACGGCTTTGTCAGGTAGTGTTACATTCTCACTGCTATCGAGTTTGCAGGTTCCAGTCACAAGACTGGCAGAAAGTCCTCACCTCACAAGTCAGCCTTGTTTAACCTTCTCATTGATGAGGAAAAAAAAAAAATCTAATTCTGCTCATTTCCTCTTGGTTACAATGCCTTCCAGGTGATGAGAATTTCTGTTCTGTCCTTTTGCAAATTAACATGAATGGTTATGTAGTCAGTTTAGCCATTCATTTAAATGACTATACTACCAAATGCAATCTAGAGATTCAGTGCTCAGTTCACTTCAGTTCAGTTGCTCAGTAGTGTCCAACTCTTTGCAACCCCATGAACTGTAGCACTCCAGGCCTCCCTGTCCATCACCAACGACAAGAGTTCACCCAAACCGATGTCCATTGAGTTGGTGATGCCATCCAACAATCTCATCCTCTGTCATCCCATTCTCTTCCTGCCCTCAATTTTTCTCAGCATCAGGGTTTTTTCCAGTGAATCAACTCTTCACATCAGGTGGCTAAGTACTTGAGCTTTGGCTTCAGCATCAGTCCTTCCAATGAATTTGCAGGACTGATTTCCTTCAGGATGGACTGGTTGGATCTCCTTGCAGTGCAAGGGACTTTCAAGTATCTTCTCCAATACCACAGTTCAGAAGCATCAGTTCTTCAGTGCTCAGCTTTCTTCACAGTCCAACTCTCACATCCATATATGACTACTGGAAAAACCATAGCCTTGACTAGATGGACCTTTGTTGACAAAGTTGTGTCTCTGCTTTTCTTTTTTTTATTTTTCAACTGGTGTGAACTTATTATATTATATATATATTTTTTTACATTTTAATTTCAATTTTTACTTTATTTTACTTTATAATACTGTATTGGTTTTGCCATACGTTGACAGGTTGGTCATAACTTTCCATCCAAGGAGTAAGCGTCTTTTAATGTCATGGCTGAAATCACCATCTGCAGTGATTTTGGAGCCCAGAAAATAAAGTCAGTCACTGTTTCCACTGTTTCCCCATCTATTTCCCATGGAGTGATGGGACCAGATGCCATGATCTTCGTCTTCTGAATGTTGAGCTTTAAGCCAACTTTTTCACACTCCTCTTTCACTTTCATCAAGAAGCTCTTTAATTCTTCACTTTTTGCCATAAGAGTGCTGTCATCTGCATATCTGAGGTTATTGATATTTCTCCCAGCAATCTTGATTCCAGCTTGTGCTTCTTCCAGCCCAGCGTTTCTCATGATGTACTCTGCATATAAGTTAAATAAACAGGGTGACAATATACAGCCGTGACATACTCCTTTTCCTATTTGGAACCAGTCTGTTGTTCCATGTCCAGTTCTAACTGTTGCTTCCTGACCTGCATATAGGTTTCTCAAGAAGCAGGTCAGGTGGTCTGGTATTCCAATCTCTTTCAGAATTTTCCACAGTTTATTGTGATCCACACAGTCAAAGGTTTTGGCATAGTCAGTAAAGCAGAAGTAGATTTTTTCTGGAACTCTCTTGCATTTTCTATGATCCAATGGGTGGTGGAAAGTTAACCTCTGATTCCTTTGCCTTTTTAAACTCCAGCTCGAACATCTGGGAGTTCTCAGTTCATGTACTGTTGAAGCCTAGCTTGGAGAATTTTAAGCATTACTTTGCTAGCGTGTGAGATGAGTGCAATTGTGCAGTAGTTTGAACATTCGTTGGCATTGCCTTTCCTTGGGATTGGAATGAAAACTGACCTTTTCCAGTCCTGCAGCCACTGCTGAGTTTTCCAAATTTGCTGGCTTTCTTATCTCTCCTTGCTATTCTTTGGAACTCTGCATTCAGATGGATATATATTTCCTTTTCTCCTTTGCCTTTAGCTTCTCTTCTTTTCTCATCTATTTGTAAGGCCTCCTCAGACAACCATTTTGTCTTTTTCCATTTCTTCTTCTTGGGGTTGGTTTTGATCATTGCCTCCTGTACAATGTCATGAACCTCCATCAATAGTTCTTCAGGCACTCTATCAGGCCTAGTCCCTTAAATCTATTTCTCCCTTCCACTGTATAATCATAAGGGATTTGATTTAGATCATACCTGAATGGTCTAGTGATTTTCCCTACTTTCTTCAATTTAAGTCTGAATTTGGCAATAAAGAGTTCATGATCTGAGCCACAGTCAGCTTCCAGTCTTGTTTCTCCATCATTGGCTGCAAAGAGTATAATCAGTCTGATTTCAGTATTGACCATCTGTTGATGTCCATGTGTAGAGTTGTCTCTTGTGTTGTTGGAGATGGTGTTTGCTATGACCAGTGCATTCTCTTGGCAAAACTCTGTTATCCTTTGCCCTGCTTCATTTTGTGCACTCCAAGGCCAAATTTTCCTGTTACTCCAGGTATCTCTTGACTTCCTACTTTTGCATTCCAGTCACCTATAATGAAAAGGACATTTTTTGTTGTGTTAGTTCTAGAAAGTCTTGTAGGTCTTCATTGAACTGTTCAACCTCAGCTTCTTTGGCATTTGTTTACTGTGATACTGAATTGTTTGCACTGGAAATGAAGAGAGATCATTCTATCTTTTTTGAGATTGCACCAAAGTATTTCTTTTTTTATTTTCTTTTTTTTTTTTTTTTTTTTATCTATGAGGGGTACTCCATTTCTTCTAAGGGATTCTTGCTAACAGTAGTAGATATAATGGTCATGTGAATTAAATTCACCCATTCCAGTCCATCTGAGTCCACTGGTTCATAAGACATTATGCAGACTCCTTAAAAAACTAGCAATAAAACCATCATATGACACAGCAATCCCACTACTAGGCAAACCAAAACTGAAACAGCCACATGTACCCCAATGTTCACTGCAGCACTATTTACAATAGTTAGAACGTGGAAGCAACCTAGATGACCATAGACTGATGAATGAATAAAGAAGCTTTGGTACATATATACAATTGAATCTTACTCAAACATAAAAAGGAACATAGCTGTGTTAGTTCTAAGTGGATGAACCTAAAAAGTGAAGTAAGTCACAAAGAGAAAGATAAATATCATATACCAATGCTTATGTATGGAATCTAGAAAGATGGTACTGATGAATTTATTTGCAGGGCAGCTATGGAGAAAACATAGAGAACAAACTTATGGACACAGTAGGGGGAGGAAGGAGAGGGCGAGATGTATGGAGAGAGTAACATGGAAACTTCCATTACCATTATGTAAAACAGATTGCCAATGGGAATTTGCTGTATGACTCAGGAAACTCAAACAGGGGCTCTAGAAGAGCCCATAGAGGAGTGGGATAGGGAGGGAAATGTGAGGGAACTTCAAGAGGGAGGGGACATATGTATACCTATGGCTGATTCATGCTGATATTTGGCAGAAACCAACAAAATTATTTGAAGTGATTATCCTTCAATTAAAAAATGAATAAATTTAAAAAAATAAAATGAATGGTTAGGAAGTGCATGTCTATGATGCTTTCACAAATACATATTTGTTTCTATTCATTCATTTTTTTAAAAAGTTATTTTTATAACAATTATAATTTAACTCCATAATTACTTTATGGAAAATTTGGTCCTTTTGAGTTAGAGTTGTCCATCTCCAGCTCAAAGATCACTTAGACAAAAACCCATAGACTTGTCTGGAATGGGCTGTCTGTAATTAGTGACCATGAAAGTGGAAGTTGATAAAGGAAAGTATTACTTGTCTTCCTTTCTCTTACTCCAGAATGTGATCTGTTTTGAAACATCAGGGATATACTTGAGATGACATTTATTTATCCAGTCCTTCTTTTTCCCCTCTAAATGAAGACTTATAATTCATATTTTTCCTATCCAGTAAAGTTTACATTATTGTGATACTGATTTTCAGAGGATATTATTTTAAGTGAAGTTGAGAGTTTAATGGTTGCTTTTGATCATAATTGACTGTCTGTCTTTTGTAGTTCCTCAACATTTGAATATAATGGTCAATTCTGGTAAACTTCAAATAAAGAAAATGTCTTTTAAATGTATCAGAAAACATATATTCCTAAGATATGCAGTTGCTTAGTTGCTAAGTCGTATCCGACTCTTTGAGACACCATGGACTGCAGCACACAGGCTTCCCAGTCCTTCACTATCTCCCAGAGTTTGCTCAAACTCATGCCCATTGAGTCGGTGATGTCATCCAACCATCTCATCCTCTGTCACCCCTTTCTCCTCCTGCCTTCAACGTTTCCAGTGACAGGATCTTTTCAAATGAGTCAGCTCTTCTCATCAGGTGACCACAGTATTGGAGTATTAGCTTCGGCATCAGTCCTTCCAATGAATATTCAGGGCTGATATCCTTTAGGATGGACTGGATTGACCTCCTTGCTGTCCAAGCGACTCTTGAGAGTCTTCTCCAGCACCTCAATTCAAAAGCACCAATTCTTATGTGCTCAGCCTTCTTTATGGTCCAACTCTCACAACTGTACATGACAACTGGAAAAACCAGTAGTCAAGTTTGACCATATAGACTTTTGTTGGCAAAGTGATGTCTCTGCATTTTAATACACTGTCTAGGTTTGTTACAGCTTTTCTTCCAAGGAGCAAGGGTCTTTTATTTCACAGCTGCAGTCATCATCTTCCTTTTGTGTATTTTGAGACTGAGGTGCAGTGTGATTTAGGCAACGTACACAGGTTCACTCAGCTGCTGTGAGAATGCGTCTCTCCAACAGCACCAGCCTTCTGATTCAGGCCCAGTGGAGGTTCCACACAGTTGATGGCCCATGAGAACAGGAACATCTAATTCTGCTGCATCACCTGCACTAGTGTTTGGTCAGCTTCCGATTATGGCTCATAATACTACCTTGATTTGTGAAGAAATAAGTGGTGTAAAGATATTTTTGTTGTACTAACTTGGAAATTAAAGATCTGGTATTAAGCTACTGACTTGCCTTGAAGACACCTTATGGATTTTTAAAAATTGGAATAATAGGGACATTAATCATCATCCACTGAACGCTTACTGCATTCCAGGCCTAGTGCTGAGACGGTTATGTATGTCATTTCAGTTTGTCTACTTTACAACCTTTTGAGTTCAAATTGGCTGTTAATCTAATTTTTCAGCTGAGAAAACAGACCCACAAGAACCTGAGCATGGATTTAAACTGAGCCCTCTCCGCTTCAAGTGTTCTTGCTGCTCAGGATTTCTTGAGACATTTTCACAAGAGCCCTGCTTGTGCCGAGTCATCCTCTCTGCCATAGGTGCCCGGAGTCATGAGTGAGAACCTGGCAGGAGACAGTCTGGGCTGGGGCCAGGTGTTCTCAGCATGTACAGATCCCCCCCCCACCCCTGCGTGAGCAGGGAATATGTGCAGTTGCAGGTTTCCCTGCTGGCTCAGCGGTCAAGAACTTGCCTGCTAATGCAGGAGATCCAGGTTCCATCTCTGTGTCTGGAAGATCCCCTGGAGGAGGAGGAAAGGGCAACCCATTCCAGTATTCTTGCCTGGAAAATCCTATGGACAGAGGACACTGGTGGGCTAAAGTCCATGGGGTCACAAAGAGTTGGACATGACTGAGCAACTGAACACAACTGAACGCAGGTACACTGGAGTAGAACACGGGCGAAGTTTTCCAAGGAAAACGGAATATCAGAAAGCTCTGTCTCCATTTGCTTTTCTTTTTCTGATAGTTTAAAGGTTCATTTAATTCTAATTTTTTAAACTAGTTTCATTTTCTCTTGCACAATGGAAGCAGGGAAGGAGAAAATTTTTAGCTGGAAAGTGTTATTAATTTGGATATACAAAAGTGGAAATATGTCTCCTCAACTCTAATATGTATGATTTATCAACAGGGAAAAATCTATCTATTCTTGTTGCTATAGTAACTAGAAAATTTCTTCAATATTTTTTTTTTTTTTTACACTGGATTCAGGTGCAGTGGAAATTTTTATGGTATGATGAAACAGATAATGTCATTAGAAGTGGTGTTTACCCCTCCTGCAGTCTCACTCACAGAGTCTGAGGCTGCTCTGTGACTTCATTCATTCATTCTAAAATGATAGTGAACAGCTACCATCTGCCAGACATGTTGGTTGGTCCCGCAGACATAGGAGTGAGCAGAGCTGATGATATAAGCATATCACTACGTCCTGGGAGGTCACTCTCCTTGTCTTTCCACCAGCTCAGGGCTAAGCACATACAACCTGACAGCAGCAACATAATTGACATCTATTCATCTTGAAACAGAGATATGTTCTTGCTAAATAAGTGTTTTCTTAATAGAAACTGGCTACAGACAACCATTCCATGCAGGTATGTGTCTCTACATCAGTAGTGGCTAGATCAGTACATACTAACGATGGAAAGATCTCAAACCCAGGGGATTTCTTCAGCTCAGCGTCCTGATACAAGGTAAAGGAAACCCAAACCACAATTCACAGAGTTGACTCGTGGCAGGTGATGGCAGCCAGGTTGAGCTGTTCTCAGATGTCAGCTGGCTTGCTCCCTTGACAAAGCAAGGAGTGGAGGCGTGTGACACTGCTGAGCATCACATCAGTAACTGAGTCTGTTACTCCGTTCTAAATTCTTCCTCCTCCACCCCCAGGCTTGGGAGGGGCTGCACATTATGTTGCTCATGTATTTTGAACTCTGGATAAGTCTGGGCACTGCACTAAGAGCTGAATTTACCCCCAAGCCTCTTACACAGCATGCTTGATAAATGAACCACCTAAAGCACTGGGCAAAAGTAACTTTCTGAGGCACAGCCTGTGGTGGTCACAGTACCACTTAGAGCTAAGGGGACTCTGAATTCAGCATCTAAATATTTCAGAACATGATCCTGTTCCTTCTGTTGAGTCTTCTTCCCACATGTGAAGCATTTTCAGTGACGATCATCAGAAACCACTGCCTTGTCGTCACCACCCTGTAGACAAAGAGTGGCAACTCCCCCACCTGGTCCAGTGGGTGACTGGGCAGTATGTGTGATCAATTCAAATGCTGAAAAGGTACCCTAAATTCTCATTTTATAGAACACAAAATTTTAAAGTACTTTTTATGTTTCTTATTTCAAGAGAATCTCTACAAAGAGAAGGCAATTTACCAAGCTTGTGTGCTTTCTCTCTAAACTTACAGAATTAAATTCCTGTTTCCAAGAGACCTGGGTCAGGAAGATTCTCTGGAGAAGGGAATAGCTACGAACTCCTGTATTCTTGCCCAGAGAATCCTATGGACAGAGCAGCCTGGAGAACTACAGTCCACAGGGTTGCAAAGAGCCAGGCACAACTGAGTGACTAACATTTCTACTTTCCTGATAAAAATCTCTATGCCTAAAAACTTAGGTGAAAAAAAAAAAAAACCACTTGAAACCATTAACCTTGCCTGAAATAGGTGTGTTTAAGGAATAGTAGAACAGGTATCTGGAAGAAAAGCTAATGGGTATTGACTGAGAATTGTTTACAAATCTTTTTTCCCTCTTTTTGCATACTTTATGTCTATGATGAAATATATGAGATAGAAAATATGCTTGAGAAATTTAGTTTCCCAAGGAATTTATTTTACTTCTTAGTATGAATGAGAAAAATAGCAATTGCTTTGATTACTTTCCTTCTGATTTTTAGTTTCTTTTGTAAGATTGCATTTTCTGAGTAATGATTCTTCCTTTCTGATGAACAAAGTCAAAGTTATATTAACATCTGGGTCAACTGAAGAATTTTTCGTACAACATTTTTACACATGAAAACAGTCATGTTTTGACTTTTGTCATGTGAGTGATACACACACACACACATACAAACACATCGTGTGTGTGTGTCGAGATTACTGCCCTCAGCCCATAGAAGTATTGGTTTCAGGAATAGATGGAAACTTAGTTTACACCATGGGGAGATCTAACAGATCAGCACTTCCTTCAGTCTACTTTGATGGAGACTAGGTTGGGGAGTTCCATCCAGGTTCACCAACAGAGACTTTCTTTTGATCGAATGGTAATAGCTTTTTCACTGAACAAAAGAATCTTAAATGGGATTTCTCCCATTAACCAACTCATATGATGCTGTAATTGTTTCTGACATTTTCCAGAGCATGGAAGTTCCTGAAGGGTGCAGTCTCTGTGTTCCTTCTCTCAGCAATCCCACAGCACTTCACCTATGAGGTCGGACCCACACAAGTCCCACAAATGTGTCAAATCAGTTAATCAATCAGTTGATAAACTTCAGTCTAAAACAAGTCGTAGATATCTGAAAACATTTATCTCCTTAAGAGAAAAAAGTTGTTTCTGAACATGTAAAGAGTAATGGCTTAATAAATAGAACCCACTTTTGTGCTATTTATTTCACTAACTCAAGGCAAAGGGTGTGGAGAAAGTGGACTTTAGTGTTTTTTGGCTTGAACTGATCTTTTGATTATTGCCAACCACAGACACTTAGATCGGACATTTCTCAGAAATTCAGAGAAGGAAGGTCTATTATCAAGCTCACCTAGGCCAGTTCCTCACTGAACACTTGAGCAGCATTTTAATAAAATCTACAGGCCTCTATACATAGCACTTCTTCATGAACCTCATCTGATGTTCAGAAAATCATAACTTATTAGCAAGTTCTTAACAATCTTAAACCAGCTCCTTCAGACATTAACTCTCAGCCCCTCAGATGGGTATGAGCTTCAAGATATTCACATGAAGCATTTAGCTTTTTTTTTTTCCCCCCTGGGGTGATTTTTGGAAAAATCTTTTCATTTCCAACTTACATATCACAGGCCAGACCGAGTGTTTGGAAGTCTCTGGCAGTCTACAGGCATACCTAATCTACCATCTCTGTCCGCAAGTGCAGGAATGACTCAAGCACATGAAATCTGAGTTGTTCCAGCTCCATGCAAGCATTTTAATAGAAGCTGGAATTCCAGGTGGGGAAGAAACTTTGAGTTTCAGAACCTCTATTGAACAGCAAGGGCTCCAGAAAAGATCCTACTTCAAATGCTGGACAACCCAGCTTGACAGCTCAGCTAGTACTGGTAAAGGATGAACTGCATGTGCAACCAGAAACCTGGATATAGCCTCCCTGTCTTTGTCTTCAGACCACATGTTGGGTCTGAACAGATGCCCTGATTTCATGTATCTGCATGGTTTACTGGGTTTTATTTCACTTTGTACCACAAATAGATAGAAATCCAGAGAACAGAGACACACAAGGTAGCCTGTTAAGATACAAGGTAAGTCAATATTTCTTGGAAGTACTGTTCAGTGTTTTTAAATAAACAGTTAATGTGGATGGCAGGCCAGGCAGAGAACACATGGTTGTTTTTTGGGAGAGAAGCCTACAAATATGGTTCCTTTTACTTTTACTTTTTTTTTTTTTTTTTTTTACAAAAAAGGCCATGTTAAATGAATGTACTCATTCAAATTTATATGAAAGGAAAGTTAGAAAAAATACTCTACAGAGAATACCTAGCAGATGAACTCAAAGAATATGATTTCTCATTAAGTAGTGACTGTACCTTTAATGTTTCATGTAGAATATCTGGCATGGCACAATTTTTATGTCTGCCTTAAGACCTACTCACTAACCCATCAAGATAACCAACTAGCCATCTGCTCCATTCATTTATCTTCATGCTCCACAAAGCTGAACTTTTACAGATTATTTAAACTAATCTGGGGAAAACTGAGGATGATTAGAAATGACAGGTATGAAGACTTGGACCTGTATTAATAGATGCGTGGGTTTAGATCTTTCTTCTGCTATTTTACCTTTATTTTAAAGTGTATTTGTAACTTTTTATTCTGATATAATTTATGTTTAAAATAGTAGTACAAACAATTTCTATATCCTTAGCCCAGATCCACATTTGCTTTTTCTCTCTTGCCCTTCCCTATCCCTTTCTCCACAGGCATACACGTGCACACACACTCTCATATATAGACACATGCACACTCACACACACATGCACACATGCACACACACAATTTCTGAATCACTTGAAAAGAAATTGGAAACATTCAGTCCTTTTCACTGAACTCTTTATTGAAATTCTTTCCCTAAGCATAGGCATTCTTCTGGCTTCTGGTTCAAGATGGCAGAGCAGAAAGACGTGCACTCATCTCCTCCTGGAAGAGCACCAAAACTGCAATTAGCTGTTGAACAACCATTGACAGGAGGACGATGGAACCCACCAAAAAAAAGATACCCCACGCCCAAAGACAAAGAAGCTTCAGTCAGATGAAAGCTTATAGAAGCCTCCTAGCCTCTCCACCAGGGGGCAGACAGAAGAAGCAAGAAGAACCACAATGCCACAGCAGCTAGAACAAAAACCACATTACAGAAAGTTAATCAGGAGGAAAAAGTAAAAAGTTATGTGAAGGGACAAGATAAAACCCCAGAAAAGCAACTAAATGAAGTGGAGATAGGCAATCTTCCAGAAAAAGAATTCAGAATAATGGTAGTAAAGATGATCCAGGATCTTGGAAAGAGAATGGAGAAGATGCAATAAATGTTTACCAAAGACCTGAAAGAACTAAAGAACAAACAGAGATGAACAATGCAGTAGAAGGAATCAACAGTGGAACAACTAAGGCAGAAGAATGGATAAATGGCCTGGAGGGCAGAATGGTGGAAATCGTTGGAAAACAGAATATAGAAAAAAGAATGAAAAAAAAAAAAAAAAGAAGAAGACGGTCTAAGAGACCTCAGGAACAACATTAAACACACTAACATTCACATTATAGGGGTCCCAGAAGGACAAGAGAGAAAGGACTTGATAAAATATTTGAAGAGATGATAGCTGTAAACTTCCCTAACATGGGAAAGAAAATAATCAACCAAGTCCAGGAAGCACAGAGAGTCCCAGGCAGGATAAACCCAAGGGGGAACACAGCAAGACACATAGCAATCAAACTAATAAAAATCAAAGACAAAGATGAAATATTAAAAGCAACAAGAGAAACACAACAAATAACATACAAGGGAACTCTCAACAGGTTATCAGCTGATTTCTC
Organism: Neotragus moschatus; assembly: GCA_006410615.1. NCBI lineage: Eukaryota > Metazoa > Chordata > Mammalia > Artiodactyla > Bovidae > Neotragus > Neotragus moschatus. The sequence continues at coordinate 25,127 of SJYA01005118.1, forward strand.
AACAGAAATTCTATAAGTCAGAAGGAAATGGCATGATATATTTAAGGTGATGAAAGAGAAGAACCTACCAAGAACCAAGAATACCCTACCCAGCAAGACTCTCATTCAGATTTGATGGAGAAATCTAAAGCTTTCCAGACAAGCAAAAGTTAAGAGAATTCAGGACCACCAGACCTGCTTTACAACAGATGCTAAAGGAACTTCTCTAGGCAGGAAACATAAAAGAAGGAAAAAACCTACAGAAAATAAACCCAAAACAATTAAGAAAATGGATCACTGATTGATGCTTTTGAACTGTGGTGTTGAAGACTCTTGAGACTCCCTTGGACTGCAAGGAGATCAAACCAATCAACCCTAAAGTAAATCAACTGTGTATGTATGGCAAAAACCAATACAATATTGTAAAGTAATTAACCTCAAATTAAAATAAATAAATTTATATTAAAAAAAAAGAAAAGAAAATCAACACTAAATATTCATTGGAAGGACTAGTGCTGATGCTGAAGCTCCAATATTTTGGCCACCTAATGCAGAAGCTGACTCAATGGAAAAGACACTGATGCTGAGAAAGAGTGAAGGCAGGAAAAGGGGCCAATAGAGGATTAGATGGTTGGAGGACATCATCAACTCAAAGGACACAAGTTTGAGCAAGCTTTGAGAACTGATGATGGACAGGGAAGCCTGGCATGCTGCAGTTCATGGAGTCACAAACAGTAGGACACAACTGGGCTACTGAACTGTAGTGAACAGGATTATACATATTGATAAATACCTTAAATGTAAATGGATTAAATGCACCAATCAAAAGACATAGACTAGTTGGGTGGACGAAAACGTGCATTGTGTACTTTCACTTATCACTTCACTCTGCTTGACCCCTAAAATTTTATGTAATTATTTTATATTGTTAGGTTAATCATGTACCCATTATGGTGTGCCATTATCTTTTTTGTCTGGGTATTGATTATGAAAATTGATAAACATCTTTTACTGTTGTGGAAAAATACAATAAGGGCATGGTTTTAATTAACCAAAGAGCCACTATCCAAATAAGCAAACACTGGTACAGTACAGTTATCTGTTCACACTCACTTCATGTTCAATTGTTTCAATAACAATTTTTGTAGTTGTGTCCTCAGTCTGTATCTTCACCCTTTCATGCTCAGATTCTGTCATGTTTCATTTTTCTGTTTTAATCTAGAAAATGTCCTAAGCTTTCACTGACATTGTACTTTTATGGTGACATTTTAAAGTATAGATAATACTTTTGCAGAATTTAGATTTGTCTGAAAGTTCATCAGGTGTAGACAGAGTGATGTGTTTTTTGCAAGAAACCAAGAAGGAGGTGCTGAGTAACTTCTGAAAGCAATCTGTAAGGAGGAGCAAGAGGTACTTCTGTCCCAGTGTTGGAGACTTCTTAGCTCAGCTGGCGTTAAGTATATGGTAACTATTTTCCCAATCTAATAACCAATTTGTGGAAAGATGATTGGAAATGCTATAAATCCCTGTTTGTCTACAAACTTTATGAATTTTAGACTTCACTGATGATTTTCTAAATTGATAATTGTTCCATAGTTATTAAATGACTTAATTAACATATCAGTATGGACTATAGGATTTATATTTTATTCTACTCATATTTTATATCTGTTTTATCCAATGGGATAATCTTTTACAGTTACTTATTTTATGCTCAGATTGTCTTGTATTTGGTCTTTTGGGCATGTCCCCAAGATTTCTTGATTTTCCTTCAGTTCAGTTCAGTCGCTTAATCATGTCCGACTCTTTGTGACCCCATGAACTGCAGCATGCCAGGCCTCCCTGTCCATCACCAACTCCAAGAGTTCACCCAAACCCATGTCCAGTGAATTGGTGATGCCATTCAACCATCTCATCCTCTGTCATCCCCTTCTCCTCCTGCCCCCAATCTTTCCCAGCATCAGGGTCTTTTTCAATGAGTCAACTCTTCGCATGAAGTGGCCAAAGTATCGGAGTTTCAGCTTTAGCATCAGTCCTTCCAATGAATATGCAGGACTGATTTCCTTTAGGATGGACTGGTTGGATCTCCTTGCAGTCCAAGGGACACTCAAGAATCTTCTCCAACACCACAGTTCAAAAGCATCAATTCTTTGGGACTCAGCTTTTATTTTTTTTTTTTAATTTTTTAAAAATATAAATTTCTTTACAGTCCAATTCTCACATCCATACATGACTACTGGAAAAACTATCACCTTGACTAGACAGACTTTTGTTGACAAAGTAATGTCTCTGCTTTTCAATATGGTGTCTAGGTTGGTCTAACTTTTCTTCCAAGGAGTAAGCGTCTTTTAATTTCATGGCTGAAATCACCATCTGCAGTGATTTTGGAGCCCACCAAAATAAAGTCTGACACTGTTTACACTGTTTCTCCATCTATTTCCCATGAAGTGATGGGACCAGATGCCATGATCTTCGTTTTCTGAATGTTGAGCTTTAGGCC